>JAGVSP010003048.1:12500-25757 GCA_022494985.1 Micrasema minimum | reverse complement strand
CACCTATTCTCGAAACTCAGGAGTCTGCTATTTTGGGCCCCTGGTTGGGTGCCATGATTCGCAGTCATAAAGGAGAACAGGTGTGATTTAGGCGTTATAAAGGCGGAATTTGGTTTAACAGAGTAAACATCCAATTTCCAGACAGCTTTTATACTGTTGAATGCGGCGCCCGCTACTCCAAGCCGCACTCCCAGTTCTTTCTGAACTCTGCCGTTTTCTGTCATGTACGCTCCCAGGTATTTGGAGCTCTCGACCCTTTCGATGACTTGTCCCGACAAAGCCAGGGGGATTTGGGCATTTTGACACGAGCTGTTACACATGACATGGGTTTAACCAGTGTTGATTTTGAAACCCATGCACGTGGAGTGCCAATTTAGCCTATCAACAATAACTTAAAGTCGTCAATAAGGACGGCGCGGCGTCATCAGCGTACTCCAGGTCGCAGAGCTTTTGAGAGGGGGGAGATGGATATTCCTCGGTCTGGCGGAATATTGCTTAACCATAATTTTTTTTAAATGTTAACAAATATTCTTCCACTATTGACAATTCGTCGGCAGTTTGCGTCAGAGCTGCGGGACGTGGACTTGACTTGGGACGATGCACGGGAGCTGGCAGCCGATCGCTTGGCCTGGAGGCAATTTGTGGAATCCTTATGCTCAATCAATAAAGTACAAAAAGAAAAGTGTACAGGTGCATACAAATATGAGGTAGCTTTGATTGATTCAAAATAATAAGATAGTTACTTGCTCCACCTAGGTGTTTATTTTACCTTTTTTCATATTGGTAGGAAGGTACTATAAAGTACAAAGTACAATTTCACGAAGGTTAATGCATTTAATATTCAAAAGCAAATTGGCATCATCTATAAACGATTTTCCATTTCAAGAGTGATCTAGAAAATATCGCACCATGAATACCACACTGCACTAAGACTTAATTATTAATTATGACGTAACATGGATTCGCTGGACTGATGAGACATCGGGTAGCGGGAGCTAAGGATCGCCTGATATTGTCGGGGAATCAGCTGATTGCCGGGACGTATCTGCATCAGACACCAAGGTTGAGCAAGAGACGGGCAGCTCTCTTGGGTACCCCCCCCCGCCCCCCCGGAAGAATCTAAACACCTCCGTGAAGCGATGAATTCGGTTTTTCTTTTATTTTTACTTTAAAAAAACATACATGAGATGAGAGGGCGCACTAATCTTGTGCAAAGGAAAACATTGCTAAAAAAAATTCTCTTAGACAACCAAAGTTTCAAAGGTTAAATGAGTGTGTGAAGAAAGTGCAATTATTTAATATATTTACTCATACATTATGTAGATCGTATAAACGATTTTAATTCACTTATTTCATGTTTTAAAACCTAAATTAAGTCTTACTTACATAATAATATAACAAGTGTTAACTCGTATATATTAAGTGTAAACTCGGTAGATTAAGTTAATTTTTTTATATCCATGTTTATGACATATATTTTCTTTTTTAATCAAATTTTCTTTCTTAGATACGCAGATGTAAATTTTTGTATTTTGTATTATTATTCTATATTTTATATGAACCTTAAAGGCTTGCACTCCCCACCGCAAGTTTTAGAATAAATTAATATTATTATCAATTGGTCGAAAATGAAGTGGGAATCACACGTTATAGCTCACTACGACCGCCAAATTTCTGTCCAAGAAACATGTTTCTATCTCTTTCCTAGGTGGAGATAATACATTTAAAAAAATCAAATTTTAATGAGACAGTACTGAAATAAAATCACATGGTTGCGATTTTCCAAAAGTTGACTTTTTTTAGTTGGTGCGGTATAGAATTCACGGTGCGATATGTTCCACTTTTGCCCATCAAATAATTTACCATCCGTGCCGCGGCAACTGAAATTGCATATCATTATGCATGCAAAAATTGCACATTCCGCGTTTAACATCGTTTGATCCCAAAAATAAATCACAATAAATAAAGGGCTGCGAGTGACTGACGACTACGCATTATGGGTGCTCAGTCATATCTATCAGTATTCGCATACTATTCAGAGTTCCTATGCTCTAGAGTTGTGATACCTTGGCCTGGTACTGCAACGTATGACTGATCAACCCGTGTTGAGGTATTCATTTCACTTGGTGTACCCAAGGTGTACCAACGCAGTAGGTACCCTGTAAAATACGCACCGTAGATGTGGGGAAGAGAAAATAGTATTAGTAATAGTAAAGACAAAATAGAGGAAGAAGAGGAACTAAAAATGGCATTGTGTCATCAAATTTTGGAACCATAAAAGAAAACTCTTGGCTATAAATTTATGAGACGATAGGGAATCTAATTACTAGAAAGTAATTACTAGTTGTATGACCTATATAATAAGGGACCTCCCATCACAAGGCATATAAAGATAGGAAGACTCCGCTGGGCAGGCCATGTCGCAAAGATGGAGGACCTCCGACCACCTAAGAGGCTCCTGATCCATAAACCAATAGGTCGAAGGAAATTAAGGTGGTTGGACTGTGTGGAGAGGAACACAGCATCCTTGGGCATTGGGAACTGGAAGGAAGTAGCCGGAGACAGACGCGAGTGGAGACGTTTCTTGGGACGGCCAGGACCCTCAATGGGTTGTAGCGCCGGAGATTGATTGATTGATTGAATTACTAGTATTAATAATATGTGATTTAGGCTTTGCTCAGTAGCTCAATCACAGATGACTATCGACGTGCTAATAAGCGACGTGATAACGATTTCTCACCACGGATGTTTAACGTTTTTCGCGATCACAATGGAACATCCGTTAAAAGTTATCTATCGGGATTATTAATTACCGCTTCAAATATGGAAAATACGCCAAAACTGTAAGTAAAGTAAAATAATTAATTTTTATATCTCTACAGAGATGAGGTAGATTTTGAGGTACAAGTATTTGAACACGACTCAAAATGTTGTATAAAATAATTTAGTTTTAATTGTTTGTGCACAATTTATCATGCCATTTATTTGCTTTAAATCAATTTGAGAAAGCATTAAAACTAAACATTTGTCAAAGTATGTCTTTCATCTATGGTGCTTGGCAACGCGACCGTGATATAAACGTATGTTCATTGTGATCGGTCAAATGCTGAGCACGTTTTTAAGCACGTCGACAATCATCTGTGATTGAGCTCCTGGTGTAGTTATCTTCCGGTGTAGTCATACTTAAGTTCAAGAAGTATCTGTGTCCATACATTGATAATTTGATAACACTCGCAGCTTCACTATCAAGTCGTACAACTCCGGCATGGGGCTCCTGGTGGTCTGGAGCGGATAATCGGGGTCATAAATTTCCCTCGCGATTATAAATCTGTAGGCGCATGCGCATTTGCGCATATCGAGTAAACAGTAAACATGGCGGCCGGTGGAGGCCGACGGATATTCACCGCTCAATCTCAGTCTAGGAAAGAAGTGTAGGGAAACGGCCTACGAACATTACTACTACTACTTTCCCTTATCCGAACCCAATGGTGCATAGGGCTCTGCATTGATACACCAGGTCCAGTGTCTCCTGATCATTTTATTACATAAAGGTAGGATGATCAGTCTTACGGTGAAGTACCAGTCCAAAGTATCACACATGAAATATTAATACATAAATCACATGTAAATAAATATTTGAACATATTTGACTAACATATTTAAGGGGTATTGAGGCTTTTTCACTATAGCAACCGTAGGCAATCAACTGTAATAAAATTTTAAAAACACACCCGTATATTAAATAATAACATACGACGGGTGTTTTTAAAATGTTGTGATACCTCACTTAGTACAAATATTAACTGGGCGAGTCACCGAAGTTGAAATTTTGATTTATGTAGCTTTTTTTTTTCAAACGTTTTATGGCATTTTTTTTTCAAAACGTTTATGGCATCAATTGGTAACTTACAGTTTTTACTATTTATTTAGCCGTAATAGAATACACCATGAACTAGTATATTTATATACGCTTCTTTTCTCGATTATTACCGAGTCGGTAGTGATCTGTGATCGAGAAACTGCAGTGCATTGTAATCAACATTATTACTCGACAAATTCAGTTTGTAGTTAATGTGCCTTAAGAACATCCTTTGTATTGATTCTAACGATTTAATATGAACTGCATAATGCGGTGACCAAATCTGAGTTTTTGAAATCTTTCAGTATATCAATATCTATAATACATAAAAAAACATTAACTGTCAGGTCAGCAAAACATCGTGCCCACTATTCAATATTCCATACAGTATTCGCTTGACAACTGTACAGTTTACTGTCCCGTTTAAAATGCACTTAAGGGCATAAGTGTCATGCATTCCTATGGCACATACACACCATCACTTGTAAATTTTGCGAAACGATAGCGTTTTAATTAAACGTACTAAGGGTATTGTACTGTACCTACCCGGCCCAGAATGCGCGGCAATTTGTCTCGGGATTATCTATCCTTTATTCCACGGTCATAATAAAGCTCGTCGGATTAAACCGTGTCGATATCGATAAATGGATAGATAAGATAAAAGATAAATTTATCGACAGCCGAAAGGTTTATAGAGATACATCTAAAATACCAATTTTAATATGTATTTTATTTATTTGACTATACATACACGGCTTAATGCCTTTTATAAGATTTTTTTTGAATCTATGCAATCTTATGATATTTGCACATATTTCAATTTTCAATAAAACCTAAGCGGCTTGTGCCTAAAAGTCGTGGAGGAGTGGGGATTCGAACCAGGGATCTCTAGACTCAGAGACGGCGACATTACCACTGGGCCACCACTCGTTTATACAACATATACTTATATATTTTTTTTTGCAGTTAACATTTAGGTGCAAGAACCGTTTAAGTAGTTAAATAATATACAGTGAATTAACACGTGAGGCTTCTTGTTAATTTATCACATGAATGCAAGATGATCAGTCTTACGCTTCAGCGCCAGTCAAAGGTATCACATTTATGAAATATTTTTAGCTGAAAATCACATTCAAATAAATATTTCATATTGACCTCATCGGTAATCGAACCCACGACCTTATGCATGGCAGCCAAACGCGATACCGCCATGCCACAAGGCGAACGAATTAATACTATCCGTAAAGAGAACAATGGTAAAAATCGAATTTTAATAGGAAGTGTAATTCTACTTAATCTACGGTATTTCGAAAGTTTTTACTAGGATTTTTTTAAAATCAAATTCAATTTATATTCTTCAGTTTTTGGGTTGCACTACGAGTTTTGTTACTCCATAATATTATGTTATTTCAATATCCTTGTTAGAACTGAAAGATGTATTTCCTGGCACTGTTGTACTTGATATGCTATTTGATTTGATTGTTCTCATTTGTCTAACTTCCTAGAAAACAATACAAAACCCTGTTACCGGCAACATTGATACATTGTACACTTACGTATACAGGGTGTCCCAAGAACTTTTGATAATCCTGAAATTGGTAATTGATCTAAATATGAGCTTTCATCATAAAAAAAACATAATCTCTCAAAAAAATCACATGGTTTTCGAGATATGAGAGTTTTAAAATTTAAAAAAAATCTATACCTTATGTCGGTGTTTCTGATGCCGAAGCTACAAAGCGAATATTTTACTATTGTGTATTTTTTGTGCAAATTAGAAAAGAGTCTTCTGATATATCTATATTTTGCAGGAAAAAAAAATCTAAATATCTAAAAATTAACTGTAAAATATTCGAATTCCTGGCACTTCACAAAAGCTGAGATTGCTCGTTTGTTGAGTTTGTGTTCGAGAAAGATACTAGGCATTAAGTAGTTTGACTTCATAATTAATGTTGAAGTTCGGGAACGGACGCAGCAACTCCAATAACTGGAGTCGTGAAGTCGCAGTGGTGGACCTGTTCTTGGGCATATACTCCGGATGCTTCGGGAGAGCCTCAATCCGAGCTGCCTCTTCTTTACGCCTGTAGGATCTCGCCGTCCTGGTAGACCGTCGTGACCATTTTCCGGATGTACTAGGCGGAGTTGATGGATGCGGGCCAGACGGGGGGGAGGCGAGAGAGCTGGCTGGCAAGAGATCTAGTGATGTCCACATGCTCCACATAGGAGCGAACGTGGGGAAAGAAGAAGAAGAAGAAGAATTCGTATTTTTAGCTTCAGCATTCGAAAAACCGACATAAGGTAGAGATTTTTTTTTTTTTAAATCGCTTATATCTCGAAAATCATGCGACTTTTACTGAGATCGTATTTTGGTTTTATGAAAAGCTCGTAACTAGTTCTACCACCAGTTTCAGGATTATCAAAGGTTTTTGGAACATTCTGTATACGGTTACATATTCATTTTAATGTGTAGTCTTTAAGATGGCGGAAGGTATAAAGTATTCCATATCTCCACTATAATTCTGACCAAAAGGTCATGTCGCTAAGGAACGTATCGTACCTACATAGGTAGGTGTGACATTGGGTCACAGTAATGTAAATTCTAATACGGGATTTTATACCCTTACAATTTATTCAGCAGATGCCAGCGAGGTTAGCAGATGCGTGCCTTAAGCCCGCTATATACGGGACAGTTTACTATACACTTTCTGTGCAGTCTGAAAACTGTCCCGTATAAAGCCAAAACTGGATGAAAAACTGTGTGCTAGTGTCAGATTCTCACTGTGCGCTAATTCCACACAGTTTCGGCGCGCGCATCACACGCGGCGATTACGACAGTATAATACGTATAACATTCAATAGTATCGGTAATATTACAAATAAACTTTGATAAACTTTTACTATGGCGAATATGAACATAATTTAATAAATAATATGAATGGAAATCCTAAATCGAAATTCAAAATATCGAATAACGACTATTTGACAGATGAGTAATGTTGCCAAATTTGTAAAATCGGTAGAAGTTCCTAAAGTTATTCTTATGTTGAATTTATCTGCGCCTATAATTGCATAAAATAAATGCTTTAAAAATAAAATGACTCCAAAATCGGTGAATCGGTTGTACATTTTCATTAGATTCGATAAATCTCCACAAAATCGATAGATCTGCAAAATCCGATAAGATAGGCGACGATAGAGATTATTAGTATGGCAACATTTATGGCTGTCCGACTGTGTATTGTATGGTCCGACTGTCGCGTTCTGCGCATGCCAACAGACAGTAAACTGTGCCGTGTAAAGGTAAAATTTACAGCGCACAGTTTTTATTGGTCAGAAAACGGTACAAGAAACTGTGTAGTTTTCTGATCTAGAAACTGCACAGTAAACTGTCCCGTATAAAGTGGGCTTTAGTGCAGTGAGAAACAATAACATGTATTTGAGTTTTTACTAATAATATTGACTACAGAGTAACTTGATTTACATATCGCCACTTCGAGCAACAAATGCAGTAAAGCCAAAACTCGTTTTGGGCAAAATGGCTTTAACAAACCCTTTCAGCAACAAATATCGTAAAAGCCACTTTGGCCTAAATGAGTTTTGGCTCTTATAACATTTGTTGCTCGAAGGGTTGATCTTTTTCTACTACCCGACGCTACGTCTTCTGCTTCTAACATACGTGACGTGAAATTCACAAAATTTGCAGAACACTTATGCATCTCATATATTACATGTAAGGAATGCATCGCTTGGCATGTAGGCAGTTTGTGGAGGTAAATGATGTTTAAAATTTCATGTATTATGTCACTTAAGCACATTGGATCCCATATCACACGCAATAACGTCGCCTACAATCAGTTTAGAAACACGACAGAGAGGTCTGTAGATTCCTGTTTTATCTGCGAATCGAGTCTCCCAACAGTATCGAATGGTCCAATTGTTGAGTTTTCATGTTACTGCTGCAGGCTTTAATGTGGAAAAAGCAAAAATCCTAACAATTAAAAGGTTTTTTTATCACACCTTTGTGTTATTAAATTATTTAGATTCGCTGCTCTTGTGTATCAATACAGTGCCCTATGCACCATTATATATGGATAAAGAAAAGTATTAGTAGTTGTACTATAAAGTACAATAGTTTTATTACATATTTATTCCTTGCAATGGAGACAAGAGGCTTTGACGAAAGCTCTCATTTTGGACTCGTTTCCAAGAAAAACAGTCGCTTTCATTCAGTTGCGTATTGAAGTGTGACTTAGCTAAATAATTATTTATTTTATAAATAACTTCATAAGAACTTTAGCCTAGATAAACTTCTAACAACGTGTTAGAAATACAATTATATATAAAAAAAAAATAATAAAAAAAATAAATCTATGCAATCTTATGATATTTGCACATATTTCCACTTGTAAATACTATTTCCAATAAAGTCTAAGCGGCTTGTGCTTGACAATATGAATAGAGTCGTGTCGAAGCGATGTCGAAGCGAAACGATCGCATCTACAAACTTCCAAAATAATGATTATTAATAATATTATTTTTTAATTTTGTTTCATTGGCACCACAAAAACTACCAATAACGAGAATCAAAAATTCAACAACTCAGGCTTTAAAAAAATCATTTTTGATTATTGTCACATAAGCCGTTGAGGGTCCTGGCCGCCTCCAACAAGTTTCCCCACCCACATCTAAATTTTGTTATCGTATTATTGTTCTATTGTAAAAAAAAAACAATAATGTCTGCAGTAAAATCAAAACACGTAATAGGTTTTACGAGTAGAAATTTGGTATTGGAAATGCATTTAAGGTTGCATTTCAGACTACAGCCGTAACCTCGATTCTGAGAATAGTTGCATTACAGTCACAGCTGTTCTGGCGGACTTTGCACTTAGTACAGTACATGGGGGAGTTGGCCATAAATATATGTGTACACACATAACGTATTACATAATATACTGCTACATTGGCGCTATTACTATTTGGTCGCATTAACCCTCTGAGTCACACTGCATTGTTCAGTAACTGAGCTTGGCGCATAAAGTAATATTAAAGACTTGTATCTACTACCCACAGATAGGTAAATTATACAGGCTTTGAGTATATTCATATTTGTAGTGACTTACAATAATATGCCGAACTTCGTTACAAATGTTTTTGAATTCACAATCCAATCTAAGTTTCTTATCGGTTTAAGATCCTTTTGTCAGACGGAAAGCCAATAGTGATTTAGGCATCTCCCAAGTAGATGATATTTTATAGTAATAATAATAATAATAATATCAATTTATCAATAATATATATAATATCAATTTTCGCATCATCTTTAATACAGTAGGTAAACAAAAAAGAAGAAAAACAAAGATCAAAATCAATTAAAAAATAGAAAAAAAATGAAAAAAAATTATGCTAAACATAAAAATAAAATAAATAAAATAAATAAAAAAATAAAATAAAATAAAAATAAAATAAAATAAAATAAAATAAAATAAAATAAAATAAAATAAAATAAAATAAAATAAAATAAAATAAAATAAAATAAAATAAAATAAAATAAAATAAAATAAAAATAAAATAAAATAAAATAAAATAAAATAAAATAAAATAAAATAAAATTAAAAAAAAATAAAATAAAATAAAATAAAATAAAATAAAATAAAATAAAATAAAATAAAATAAAATAAAATAAAATAAAATAAAATAAAATAAAATAAAATAAAAAAAATAAAATAAAATAAAATAAAATAAAATAAAAATAAAATAAAATAAATAAAATAAAATAAAAAATAAAAAAAATAAAATAAATAAAATAAAATAAAATAAAATAAAATAAAATAAATAATATAAAATAAAATAAAATAAATAAAATAAAATAAAATAAAATAAAATGAAATAAAATGAAATGAAATGAAATGAAATGAAATGAAATAAAAATAAAATAAAATAAAATAAAATAAAATAAAAAAAATGAAAAAAAAATCGGTTTAAGTCCCAATATAAGTACAATTTGATATTTCAGTAGAGAAGAGAAGTCCCGTTATTGGTATAATATACATACAGCCATGTTCCCTTCCAAACTTCTCACCTCTGTTGAGATGCCAATTGCAACTGAATGCAAGCCCGTGGATAGAATCCAGTTTTTGCCTACAAGTGTTTGAACAAACTCAAAGTGTTGATTAGAACATCACTTATAGTAAATAATTTTGATAAAATACTACTGCTGAAGCGCTTAGCTATTTTCTTAATAGAAAGCAGAGAAAAATCAGACTACGCTCAAATTCACCGTATATATGTAGGTATTCAAGTTACGAAAATTGGCAGATTATGCAAATCATATACTAAGTAGATTCGATAATGTTACAATAAATCAATTAGCCACATAGCTCAGCCAAAGGTAGTAAGCCCAGTAAGCGCCTAGATGTCCATATTTACTACCAAACCTCTCTTTCGTCTCTTTTGAATTATATTGTGAAAATCATTTTCAGATCGAAAGGATTAAGAAGTGTGAATTCTTCTCTAGACTCTTCTAGTTGTACTACGCACAATACTACAATCCTCAAACTGTCAAGAATCCTTTTAAAAATCTGTTTTCTAATCTTCTGTTTTCTGTTACGTCCCAACGATCCCTAGTAACTAATGTAATTAAATATCCGGAGAATAAGCTAATAGTCTGTGTGAACCAAACACGGCTTTCAAAACACAAGGCATGTAGTATTTTAGACCCGATAGATAAATTTCTAAACTGCTAAGTTGGGTTGATAAACGTTACAACAATACATTATTAGGTTGTTTTGAATAATTTATGTCTTCAATATCAGTTACTGGTTTTATTGGGTAAAACACAAGATACAAATATCCACACTTGAATTGATTAAATGCTGTGGTTGGTAAACAGTCAAATATGTAGTTTGCTTTGTAATGGTTTAATAATAGGTAATAAGTTCGTAAGACATTTAAAAAAATGGCGTATTCTCAAATTCTGTGACAAATTAAATCCCATTTATTTAACTTTTCAGAGATGTAACAATAAAAAGCTTCCTTCCTTAGAATTATCGCATATGGTACATATGGCGTGACATTGGTATACCAATATGTATATCTCTATCGTTTTATTACGTGGAGGTAAGGTTATCAGTCCTTAGCTTCAATGCCAGTCTAAGATGTGAAAAAATGTGATGAGATATTTACGCAAAAAACACGTTCGATTTTTTTTTAAATGATGCCCCACGGTAGTCGAACCCAAAAAACCCGAGCAGAACAACCACTACTCCACAAGATGGACAACAGTGGGGTTTTTAAATGACACTGAAAGAAAACGCGTTTTTGCGTATTATACATAATTTTAAAATCACCATTTCAAAAGTGCATATTTATATTTTTTAAATCTGGGTCCAAACGCCTTCAAAAACAACAATAAAGTATCTGGTTTTTTGCGGATCTTCAATAATACACAATTTTTTGTTACGCTAATCCTCTACATTTTTCATTACATAACATTAAACTTCTTAGAAACGGCAAGCGATACCTTTTATTCTATTATTTTCAACCACACCGCAGAGCGCATAGTTGCAAGCCTTGGAGGAGTTTTTAGAAAAAGACAAAACGCAGTTTTGAAAAATAAAATATAGACCGTCTTTTGTTTAGCACCTTTTTGACCTTCAAACCCCAGACAATTTGACCCCATATAAAGTGCTAAATATCAGCGTCTCGTGTTTGAAACAAGCAATTAAAATATATATTTAACACTAAGCACATTAATATTCTTCTCGAATAACATCTCATATTTTTCTCCGTGATATTACCATTAAATCTCTATTCAACAATGGCGAATATCACTGGTTGTCAATATTTAAATATTAAATAACTTTTTTTTTACTTACTTCAGATGGTCATGTAGCTCATGAAGAGTTTTAGTCTCCTTGACTATGTTTATTCCATTTTATTCGATCTTAGGTTTTCTGCTTCCAGCAATTCTTTTTGCCCAGTTTATTCAGATCAGCCATCACATTTAGACCTGCTGTTTTGTTTTTTTTTTTAATTTTTGTGTTATTTAGGTATATGTCATTTTTCGTTTTTGATACGTTGGACTGATCACCGTTCCCTCATTTAAAAAAATAATCAACATACAATGAAATTGGTGCACCAATTCAGTGCCCTATGCACCACCATTATGTGGATAAGGGAAAGTAGTAGTAGATTTTTTTAAAGCCTGGATGTTTTGTGATGTAACTATGTGCCTTCTAATTTGTTAAGATGGACTGAAAAAACAATCTCAGTTTCAATGCTGCTCACATTGTATTACTTTACTGGTATTTACACAAAAGTTAAAAAATAAGACAGTAAATTTAATGTTCTTTAAATTTTCTTTTTTGGGGAATTATTTTGTATAATCCGGCATTCAAATTATATCGATAGATTTTTTAGAGAATTTTTTATTGATAGAGCTTCAAATTGAATTATGATTAAATAAAACGATGTTATGTGTTACTATTGGTTTATTCTATAGAAATAGAATTTACCTACACTACCTGGTTTCGGGAGTAACGTTCTTCCATCGACTGGTGAAAAGACACTAAATTAGAATACAGATGTTAATATACAGAAAAATTAAATAGCAATACTTAAGAATCTAGACACAAGAGTAACAGAAATATAGATACATAGAAGTAATATAAATATTGATTAAAAAATTTAAATGAAACACATCTTGGAACAGTGGTGATGGTAAAATACTAAGATGAGAATTGCTTCAAATATTACTAGTTAGTACTATTACTAGTTTGTTTGTTTGTACATTTTTTATTTAGCTATAAAAATAAAAAATTCTTACAGCTAACTATATTACATAAATATTTATTATAGCATTAGTATTTTACTTAGCTTGCTTCTGAATTCATTTAATCCGTTTTTTTGTTTGACGGTCTCCGGTAGTTGTCATTATACCTTTTGAATCCTTTGTACGTTATGCTGTTCTGAGTACATGTCTTAGATCTATTGATTGTCTTTAAATATTTTTAATTTCTGGTGTTTATACTCATTGGGTGTTGCGGTTAAACTGAACCTTTGTCATAAAATAATCTGGTAATAACCATTTAGCATTTTATGAATAAACACCATTGTATTTAAATCAATCTTTTCTTTTTTCTAGTGTAAATAAATGCATTTGTTTGCAATTTTTTTATAATAACTGCATTTGCTGAGTTTTTCATGGGGGCGACAAAATGAAGTTTGGGAACCAGAGCAGTAAAACAGGATTAAATATATCTTATTTAAGTACGACTCAAAGACAGATTGCAAGAACTCGACTGGAAATCGATTTACATCACTCGTTATATTGGGAGATAAATCATTCCATTGTTAGTATCGAATATCCGTACATTTCTAGAAAACGACACGAAAAATAT
>JAGVSP010003048.1:0-10000 GCA_022494985.1 Micrasema minimum | reverse complement strand
CAAAAAACCCGAGCAGAACAACCACTACTCCACAAGATGGACAACAGTGGGGTTTTTAAATGACACTGAAAGAAAACGCGTTTTTGCGTATTATACATAATTTTAAAATCACCATTTCAAAAGTTCAAAAACAACAATAAAGTATCTGGTTTTTTGCGGATCTTCAATAATACACAATTTTTTGTTACGCTAATCCTCTACATTTTCCATTACAACATTAAAACTTCTTAGAAACAGCAAGCGATACCTTTTATTCTTTTATTATCAACCACACCGCAGAGCGCATAGTTGCAAGCCTTGGAGGAGTTTTAGAAAAAGACAAAACACAGTTTTGAAAAATAAAATATAGACCGTCTTTTGTTTAGCACCTTTTTGACCTTCAAACCCCAGACAATTTGACCCCATATAAAGTGCTAAATATCAGCGTCTCGTGTTTGAAACAAGCAATTAAAATATATTTAGCACTAAGCACATTAATATTCTTCTCGAATAACATCTCATATTTTTCTCCGTGATATTACCATTAAATCTCTATTCAACAATGGCGAATATCACTGGTTGTCAATATTTAAATATTTAATAACTTTTTTTTTACTTACTTCAGATGGTCATGTAGCTCATGAAGAGTTTTAGTCTCCTTGACTATGTTATTCCATTTTATTCGATCTTAGGTTTTCTGCTTCCAGCAATTCTTTTTGCCCAGTTTATTCAGATCAGCCATCACATTTAGACCTGCTGTTTTGTTTTTTTTTAAATTTTGTGTTATTTAGGTATATGTCATTTTTCGTTTTTGATACGTTGGACTGATCACCGTTCCCTCATTTAATAAATAATCAACATACAATGAAATTGGTGCACCAATTCAGTGCCCTATGCACCACCATTATGTGGATAAGGGAAAGTAGTAGTAGATTTTTTTAAAGCCTGGATGTTTTGTGATGTAACTATGTGCCTTCTAATTTGTTAAGATGGACTGAAAAAACAATCTCAGTTTCAATGCTGCTCACATTGTATTATTTACTGGTATTTACACAAAAGTTAAAAATAAGACAGTAAATTTAATGTTCTTTAAATTTTCTTTTTTGGGGAATTATTTTGTATAATCCGGCATTCAAATTATATCGATAGATTATTGGAGAATTTTTTATTGATAGAGCTTCAAATTGAATTATGATTAAATAAAACGATGTTATGTGTTACTATTGGTTTATTCTATAGAAATAGAATTTACCTACACTACCTGGTTTCGGGAGTAACGTTCTCCCATCGACTGGTGAAAAGACACTAAATTAGAATACAGATGTTATACAGAAAAATACAGAAAAATTAAATTGCAATACTTAAGAATCTAGACACAAGAGTAACAGAAATATAGATACATAGAAGTAATATAAATATTGATTAAAAAATTTGAATGAAACACATCTTGGAACAGTGGTGATGGTAAAATACTAAGAAGGTATGCAAAAAAGTTTGATAATTAATTGCTTGGTAAGTGGTGGCAGTTGATGTACTGGGGTCTTGAAGGGAGGTATGGGTAAGGGGGTCTTGAGAGGTGTAGGGGTCTAGGGAAGTAATTTGAGAATTGCTTCAAATTACTAGTTAGTACTATTACTAGTTTGTTTGTTTGTACATTTTTATTTAGCTATAAAAATAAAAATTCTTACAGCTAATATATTACATAAATATTTATTATAGCATTAGTATTTTACTTACTTGCTTCTGAATTCATTTAATCCGTTTATTTGTTTGACGGTCTCCGGTAGTTCATTATACCTTTTGAATCCTTTGTACATTATGCTTCTGAGTACATGTCTTAGATCTATTGATTGTCTTTAAATTATTTTTAATTCTGGTTTATACCATGGGTTTGAATCCTTTGTCACATTAATCTGTTAAACCATTTAGCATTTTATGAATAAACACCATTGTATTTAGATCAATCTTTGATTTTCTTGTAAATAAATGCATTTGTTTGCAATTTTTTTGTAATAACTGCATTGCTGGTTTTGGGGTTAAAAAATGAACCTTTGTCATAAAGCATAAAACAGGATAAATAAATCTTATTTAAGTACACTCAAAGACAGATTGCAAGAACACCAATCGATTACATCACTCGTTATATTGGGAGATAAATCATTTCATTTTTAGTAGTGAATAATCCGTGCATTTCTAGAAAACGAACGAAAAATTTTTTATTACACTGCGCTAGCACTAGCAGGATATTTTCCTTTAGTTGCAAGGGGGCGAATACAAAAACCACGAATCCCAGTTTAGGAACCATGTAGCTCAGCAGAGTAAAACGAGGATTAAATATATCTTATTTAAGTACGACTCAAAGACAGATTGCAAGACCGCTCGCTGACCCGAACATTGAAATCGATTTACATCCGACTACGCTTTATATTGGGAATCAAATCATTTCATTGTTATTATCGAATATCCGTACATTTCTAATAAACGACACGAAAATATTTTATTACACTGCGCTAGGCTCGCGACTAGCAGCGATAATCCCGATCGATAACTTGCAAGGAGACTCGAATATCAGATAAACCCACGTAATCCCACACTGCTTAGGTATTTCGGTTTGATCTAGCTCAGCAACAGACATACAAAAACATGTTAGTAACACCCTTTGGATTACGAACTAACTAACGTAGGGGTAAAAACGTCTGTCACGTGCTAGACTTTCTTTGCTAACGATTTGAGCGATCACAATGACATACCGTTCAATACCGCGATCGCTGACCCGAACATTGACGATCTGAGTCGAGCGGAGCCGAACTACGCTATATCACGGTCATACGTCAGGCACACTTGCATTCAAACTTTTTAGCCGTTCTTTCGTCACTCATTCGCTTCTCATGACCAAACCATCGTAAAAGCCCTTTCTTAATTTTGTCGATAATGCTTATCTCAGCCTTGCACTCTGCTCTAATTTCGACATTTGGACACATATCATAGGTACACAGTCTTTCCACACATTCGCCTGAGAGATTAAATTTCAACAGCATTCAGTCTACTTTCCTCCTCCTTTTTTCAACACCACGCTTCACTAACATACATAAGGGTTGGTACCAGAACTCCGTTGTGTACTGCCAATTTTGCTTCTTTCGATGTTTGCCACTATCGATTTTAAGACACCATTAACTCCATAACTGTTCCCGGCACTAACCCTTCTCTCAATGTCCTTATCCACATTTCCGTCTCTTGTAAACATACTTCCCAAAAATAAAAATTCTTCAACCTGCTTTAATCTGTCTCCATTTACTATAATCTTTCATACGGTCATATTCGCATTTCTTTCAAAAACCATTTGACTTAAATACCATTTATTTTATTCTACTTCTACTACTTTCCCTTATCCGCACCCATTGGTGCATAAGTCACTGCATTGGCACACCAAGTGAAGTGTATCTTGATATTTTTTTATTTCACGAAGGTAAGATGATCAGTCTTACGCTTCCGAACCAGTTTAAGGTATCACGCTTTAAATGTTAATTTAAAAATAATATTTAAATAAATATCTCATTTTAACCCCCTACGAGAGTCAAAGCCGCAACCTCCTTATTTTATACAGGTCAGTATTGAAGAAAAGAATGAAAACAATTAATAATGTTTAATTGCTCGAAAGTTATAAAACCTAGAATATTTCGGCTATGTTCAAATATAATTTATTTATCATATAATTATAAACGATTTATAGTTTCCATGTCCCGATTTCCGATGAGAAAGCGGAGTTCAAAAATGTATTTTTAAATCCTGGGTGTTTGAGATATATTTTCCCTCTGTTTTTACCCTGTTAAGATGGTTAAAATTAAAAAAAAGGGGGGGATAAAATAAAAATAAGATGATGGGCGAAATGGGGAATGTTGTAATACATCAAGTGGCCACTTAGCCCAGCCAATGACAGGTCAAAAGCCCTGTAAACTCCTAGATAACAACATTCGTTTCCAGAGTTTCTCTGTCTCTGTTGGCATATCAATAATATCTGATATTAGCCCAGCATGGGTATAATCCAGTTATTTGTCTACAAGTATTTGTACACATTCAAAATGTTGTTAAAAAGATTTACTGGTTAAAATATAAAAGCAAATAAAAATTGGAGAGACATCTTCAGGCGTCTTCTAGTAAGTAATTAAGTTCGGATGAGCCTTACCTACACCAATAAATATTGATTGCCAAAAATGCTTAACAATCTTCTCAACAGATGTCACCAGTATAGAAATTCACTTGTAATGTGATATTAAAAACGCGAGTTCAATATATACAAGTTTCAAAACTTTGTCATATATGGTTATCAGATGATGGGCGGAATGGGGAATGTTGTAATAAATCAAGTGGCCACTTAACCCAGCGAATGACAGATCAAAAGACCTGAAAATACCTCACTATACCTATCCCATATTCCCATGACATAGTACGTAGGTATTTACATCTTCTTCGTATCTGTAAAGATATTACTTTACTCAAATAGGTACTTAGTTTTACGTACAAACTGCTTAAAATTTCTTTCTGTAGCGTATCTTATAATTATTTATTAAATTACTGTGTTGATAATTTCATGCGAATTATGGTTTTCCGATATCTGTTGTATTGTTACTTTCTACCCCACGCAAGTTTAAATAATATTTTTTTATTATAATCAGGTTTCTGATATGACCACGCGTTGATGTTTTTCGTTTGCATACATCGGCTGAAGTTACAAATTACTCCACAGAAAGCTAAAATCAATGTTACAGTCATAGATAATATCAACGTTTTTTTTTTCTTTTTAACACATTTAACCTCAGATTTAACATAATATTGAAGGTTATAAAAACAATGAATAAACAAATAAAAGTAGTGAGATTACTACAATGAACAATCTTTACGAACAGAGCCTTTCCTCTTTTTATACCTTAACCTTCGTTAAAGTCATTCGAAGTGCATTACTGTCTTCTTCGCCATTTTTAGATTCCATTCCTTGCATTCTCGTCAAGGCTCTCAACATCGGAACATTCACATGCACATTCTGTAAAAAAATGTTATAATAATAATTGACTTAACTGATGATAACAAAGTATTAAAAGTAGTAAGTTGTATAATATGTTATAACGACCAACGACTGGACTTACGGCTCTTAACTGTCTCTTCCAGTCAATCTATCGAAAAAATAGAAATTAAATTAAATTAAATAATACCAAAGACGACCACATGTCATTATTTTATGATACGTATATGATTGTAAAAAAAAATTATTCTTAAAGCAAATATATTTTATGGCATTTTGTTTTCTTTCTTCGGCCACACTCGCTCCTTGTGTGGAACATATTTATGAAATACATAAACTATTGTCCAAAAGGTGATCAGCAGCCATTTTAAGTGCTTCTTTTCAAGTCAGATACGCACCCAGAAGTTAGCTAGCCGCCTAGCTAGCAGTCTAGCAGCAGTCTAGCCAGAAGCCTAGCCTAGTTAGCAGCCTAGCCACTTCCTAGTCAGCTCCCAAGCCAAGCGCCTAGTCAGCCGTCTAGTCAGCAGCTTAGCCAGCCTCCCAGTCAGCCGCCTACCCAGCCACCTAGCCAGTAGTCTAGCCAGCCTAGTCAACTCCCAAGCCAGCCACCTAACCAACCATTGCCTTCACCTGCTCATAGCTCACAACAAAGGTCCTTGGTAGTGTCTTTTGAGCGTTCAATATCGAGTCGTTTTAATCTTGACATAATATTAACGGGATATTATCTGAATCTGGTTGTGGTCTAGTGGTAGATTCGAAGGCCTCCGGCTTAGAATCTCTAAGAACAAATCCCACAACAGCTCAACTTATTTCCTGCTTTCTGGCACAGTAATTTCTCACTATTTGAAAGCAGTTCCAAAATTAAAATATTTGAATTTATCATAAGAACTCAAAAGTTTCTTCTTGAAAACGAACAAATTAATTAATTAATTGTTACTTTTCAAATTGATGTCATGATGAAATTGAAAAACCAAAAATATTAAATATATTTATTACTTACGATATAACTTGTGATATTTTCCGAGGACCTGTAATTTATTGACGAAAATATTAATAAATACTAACCGCTATAATTTCTAATTAAAAAACTAATAAACACTAACAAATTAGTTTTTAATTGTAATAGTTTTAAGTTTCGGAAAAAAAAAGCACCTACCTGAGATGAGCACCTGTAAATCATAAAATAAATTGTATTTAACTTTTTATTTCGTTAGAATAATTATTGGGTGCATAATAATGTGTTTGTCCACCAAGTAAGGTCAGGCTTGAGAATAATTTGTGAATGTTTTATTTCTTTCTCTTCGTCTTTATTATGGACACTCGGATAATCACATATGATTACGTGTTTATTCCAGGATACATAATTGGCAGCATTCATGCAACAAACACACATGTTCTGAACTATTAAAATAACTTTATAAAGACATACAATTACCGTCGTAAATGCGTTCATTTCACTGCATTTTACTTATTAATATCAACTCAGCCACTAGAAAATTAAAAAAACCTTGTTTTATTTTTATTGCGAAGGTATATTTATTGAAGGCAGTATTACATATTATCATTATACGTACATGAATGCATACATAATACTAAATAAAGGACCGCAAAGTCCAAGCATCAAGAATATATTTACTTACATATACCATTAATATCTTTTTTTAAATTAACTTAAGCCAACAGTAAAAAATGTATCATATTTTATACTCTTCATCATTATAAACGCCAATTTAAAACAAAAACCAAAGGCTAATATTTTATGACCAGATACTATCTAAAATGTCCGCCTCATGGTATAGTAGTGAAATATTGATTTAAATGTGGTTTTTGTATTAATATTTCACGAGTGATACCTTGAACTGGTACTGAAGCGTATGACTGATCATTTAATAAAATGATTAAGACACACTGCACTTGGTGTACCGATGCAGTGCCCTACGCACCATCATCATACCATATCCGCTCCTTATGTGGAGCATATGGAATCCACAAACTGCCTCCAGGCCAAGCGATCGGCCGCCAGCTCCCGTGCATCCACCCAAGTCAAGTCTACGTCCCGCAGCTTTGACACAAACTGCCGACGAATTGTCAACAGTGGACGACCAGAACGCCGAGAACGTGATGCCTTGTAAAATAGGCAAGCATGGTTAAGGCTCTCGGGAGGCATACGTAGTATATGGTCCAGCCAGCCGAAACGTCTTCGCCGGATGACAGTAGATACCAAGGGTTGCTGTGTCCGTTGCCTCACCTCTGTGTTCCTTTCAAAGTCAAACCACCGCACACCTAAAATTCTTCTAAGACACCTATTCTCAAAACTCAGAAGTCTGCTGTCTTGGGCCCTGGTTAGGTGCCACGATTCGCAGCCGCGCCGAGCCGTCTTACCATACCATGGTGTGCGGATAAGGGAAAGTAGTAGCAGTACTATACATTAAGCGACATTTTGAACTAATTTTTCTGTGTTCTCTAGAATCCTTGGCTGTGTTTTGCAATGGAGGGGCTAATTTCCACATTGTCTAAGTATTTAGCACCAGTTGGGTTTCTCCGTGATCCGTGGTCACAGAGCGTGGGTATCGGTCTAATAAGACGTTTCACTGATGGAAAGTACGGCGCCGCATTTTCCGTGCTCACTCGCCGTATAATCCCAGCGAACTGAGTGGTTGTGCTATCAGAAGCAACGACGCAGTCACAAGGAGAAATTACATATTATATGTATTGCTATCGGTGCGGTGATAAGTTGAAAAGTAAAGAGGTTCTAATTCATACTGAAACCGCAAATTTTCCGCACGTAAGCAAACAATAAAAATATAGAATGATCTTCCATAATTATGAAATGGAACACACTTTGTTTTAAACTAATTTTATCAAAATTAGTTTAAAACAAAGTGAACTCCACGAGGCGACAATACGAACTCTTTTTCTAACATTTCACTTATGGATATTATTGCTGTTATTAAGTGCTGAATTGCAGGTAGAAATCTATAGACTACGATTGTATGGAGAAGCAGCCGCAGGTTACGTGACCACGAATCCTCTTAATAACTACGGGACAATTTTATTTTTTGTTTTTTTTAGATGGTGATTTATATCTTAGATACGATTTTTTTTTTCCATTTTAGTTATCATTATTTTCCGTGATTAATTTTTAAAAAATATCGTAATCGAGATTTCCAACAAAACAGGTCATTATATTATATAGTAGGATGCGTCTATAATATTTTAACCAAGTTTTGATGTCAGTAGCTCCAAAATATAAAAAAGTACATGGCCACTTCTCTGGTTTTACGCATCAACGATAAGTATATTCTGTACGGACCTTTTTGTGCACTTAGGAGACGGGTGCTTTTAAAGCATCCGTTTTGCGATAAATCCGTTTTTTATAAGCTCCGTTTTTAAATATTTAAAACGAGGATATTTTTTAATTTTTCTCAGAAAATTTCCCAATATATTCATTACTATTCACATTTATGGAATTTAAAAATATAGGACATTTCTTTACATAATAGAACGTAGGGTAATAGCTATTAACAGTTACTGTACCGTTTTCATTATATTTCTTATCAACAAAAATACTACTGTTTTTACACGGAAAAGTTAAGCTTGAATGTTACTGCCATTATTTACACATTGAACGCCTTATAATTTTATTATCATCTTAACTTTCTAGGTGTTCATTTATTAATCAAACGAACCGTTTACCATACATAGCGATAACACGCGATTTGATTGGCCAGTGACAGATGAGGTTTTTTCCCCATACTTTAATAGAAAGTAAACATTATCTTACACGAACGAAAAGCGTCTGTATGAAAAGAAAGAAAGCCGATCATTTGAATATGTAAAATTATAAGAAAAAGTGTATTTTAATATGCAAAACTGTAAGAAAAAGGGTTTTAAACAGAATATGTACTGGATCAATCTGACAAAATTATTGTTTTTTTAGTATTTTGCTTTTGGCTACCGTGTATGAGGTCGCGAGTTCGATTCCCGTAGTGGGTCAACATGAAATATTTATTTACATGTGATTTTTAAATTAATATTTCATGTGGATACCTCCGGAATGGTATCGAAGCGTAAGACTGATTCATTGATCATTCTACCTTATGTAATAAAATGATCAAGATACACTGCACTTGGTGTCCCAATGCAGTCCCTATGCACCATTGGGTGCGGATAAGGAAAGTAGTAGAAATAATAAATGAAAAAAAATCGTAATAATAAAGCGTTTTTTTTATTTTATTTATTTATAAAAATAACATTACATTAAAAAAAAACAATATTTTCTTTTTTTCAATCCAATGCTCCCTAGGAGTTTTTATAAAAAACTTATTTAGGGACAAATAAAAAACACATATTCATTTTATTCTAATACGCACTGACATCGCTTAGATCACAAAATAAACACAATATATTATATACAAAAAACAGACCCAATCCAATGAAAACATAAAACGTAAATAAATAAAACACCTTTTTAGTAAGACCACTTATAAAAAGGTGTTTTATTTATTAAAATGCAATTCCACCAAGAAATGTCAGCAGATAATCTCAACAAAATAAAACCTAAAGAAACAATAAAGTGAATTATTACAGTAACAGCAAAACCATATATTATATCGATTGCAAGCAGAAAAGGTATCATTCAAAATACTTATTAAAATAAGATTTCTTCAAATCAGAGGTCCTGTTTCGATAGTTTAGATACAGGGATCTTAAACCTGTAACAATTAAATTCGGAAAATGCAATGTATTTTAGAAATCTTTTACCGAATTGTGTGTATCTGCAGGTCTAAATGTTATTTTCTTGCGTGAACGGGTATTGTGCTGATGAACGTCCTCTATTAAAAGTGGTCTCTGATGTTTGTGTGCATTGAATCAAAAATCATAATGTAATATTGAATAGTAATTTTCGTATGTAGGAAGCATGTGAAAGGGCATGATTTTTTTGTCTCAAAGTATAAATTTTTTTATATGTGTATCGTACGGCCAAGTGAAAAACATATTTGT
>JAGVSP010003047.1:0-29901 GCA_022494985.1 Micrasema minimum | reverse complement strand
TATTAATAAAATAAATTTCGTAAATAATTACCGAAATTGATTTTTTATATGTCTGCAGAGGTGAAGTGGATTTTATTTCAAATTCGGGAGTATGGAGATTCAAAGCGTTTACAGGGCTTATGACCTGTCATTGGCTGGGTTAAGTGGCCACTTGACGTATTAGAAACGCTTGAATATCCATACTCCAGAATTTGAAAAAAAAACCACTTTATCTCTGCAGAGATATAAAAAATCAATATACACCTACTCCCGTCATGGGAAAAATCCAGATTTGTGTGCTATTATTGGAATACCGAAATCCTTTTCTTAAAAATTATTTTATTAAACTATGTAAATTCCTTATTATTTATTTATATTGTTGTTCTCAGTGAATGTTTATGAGGTAATATTTGTGTAAAAACTCGAGTGGATAAGTAAGTACACAAAGTAGCCACGATAAATTATAACCACCAACTGTGCAATGTCATCCAACTGACTGATGTTTACCGGTCAGTATGTGCAACAATAATTACTTTTTAATTACGCATTTAACATGACTTAGTTTAGCTTCTATCGGTAATATTTCTAACCATAATATTATAGTATTTTATGATAATATCACGCTTTCGTGCTACGCACATCGTGATCGAAAATACAGAAAAATGCGTTTGACGCGATGAATTGGTAGAGACAAAAATCTATCGTTATTTTTTCTAGTAACCTTTTATATCAAATATATCATTTTCATACAGCTAAACTTATCATTTACGATTGAAAATATGCAGGTTGAAATTCTCATGGAAAAATGGAAAAGGCATCGCTTTTCACAACAAAATTATTGACATATTCGTGCATTATTGCTTCTTGCTGAACACAAGTCTAGTATAAACTGTAAGCGACTGAATAACTTGAATTTCCTCTTTGTTAGTTATTTTCTAAAAATGTCATCCTCATTAGCTTATCACTAGATGTGTAGCCCTTTTTTTCTCATAAATTCACCCCTGCTGTTAGAACAAAGCGGGCAGTGTGTGGTAACTGGTAACCAACCCACCCCGCCGCATTTTTCCTGTTTTGTCACGTGTCACCCTCGCGTAACCCTATCTTCTTCAACTACCCCTTGGTCAATAGCTGTATAATTAATTGCACGACCATTGTCCAGCGTTTTAAAAGACAGAAGAAAATAAGGGTTGTATTACCTATTTCCGTTGGTCTCTGGGGTATGTTTTGTAGTAAATATGGCGTCTGTCGGTCCCCTACATATGTGGCGGTAAATTGACTATCGACTGATGTATAGAACGCTTTTCCTATCGCCTATTAATGTGACTATAAATAATCGTTATCGTTTGATTTATCATTCGGAGTGTGGATGCGCAAGTAGCTACATATCTCTTATCGTTCGAGATAAACGATTAGGGAGTGCTACAAATGTATCGAATCTGTAATGTTATAATTTAGATATCATCAACGATAAAGTTTTATTAGTACAGGGATATCAATCGCGATAAAATGCCTCTTATTGCGTTGTGTGCGACGGACGACCCAAATAGCGCTTCTCGATATTCGCGCGCTTCACTTTCGATATTGTACAACGCTCGTACATTGGTGTTAAAATAATGCATTACTAGGTATAAATAATTAACACGCGTGAAACAACGAGGAAATATATCACAATACTTCCGTTTACTCAATTGTCTCGGATTGTGAGCTCAAACGGACAGTGTGTATTATACTTCCATACAGTGTTTGTTTATGCTTTTAGCGGTGATTCGGTGCATTCGCGAATTGCTTCTAAAAATGTGCAATCCTTTGTTACGTTTTTTAGTAGCGCAAAATTAATACTACCACGTGTAGTACCTACTCGTATGTCGTGAAGTACTTCACTAAATGAGTAGAGGGCGACATCGTAACTTCTGCAAGCCTCCCACGTTGGGAATACTTGTGAAAGTTTGTACGCGGAGGCGAAGTTTTTGCTCGACACTTAGACACTTTTCGAAGGAACTGCAAAGGATTATTCACCGAGAATCATGTTACAAGCTAATCAAATCAAGTACTTTCCTAGATGGATATACCCGAAAAGATGACGTACGAAAATCCGCCAAAATGCTGCAGAAAAGGTAAATGATATTCATAATATTACATTATATAAATGTTTTGTTTTCCATTAGTTTCTGGAATATATAACAAACAATACCTGTAGTTCCATTTTGTTTCTTTCTCTAATAATTGTCGAATACTATGCTGTCCAATTTCCACGGACGAAAAAACTTTTTATCTGTGTTTTGTGTTTTAGAAAAGGTTTCTTTAGTTCCCAAACCGCAGCAAATTGACTTGTAAGAAACGCAAATGGCTTTACGTGACAGTCGCTTAGTGTTTCATTATTTACTATCTCACCACACAATACCACCAAAGCATTTTGATTGTGTTATTTTATCCATTTTTTTTGCTTTTTTGTTGGTTTTTTTTATTTAGAGATTAGAGATTCGTCTCTCACGCTCATAGTTCACAATTTGTGGCAGTTTATTGAAGTGCATCTAATATTGGTTTTGCTTTAAATTTCCCTTTTAAAGCAACTCGTTTTCGATTATTTCTACGGGCACTTTCTCTCGCCCTTTTTTATAGCACAATGAATAAAGTTTTTTCCAATCAAATGTTTTAATAGTCCGCTTTGGCGTTTTTATTTTATTCGGTGCACGAACTTTTCTGAAGTAACCAAATTCGTTTGCTCATATTTCATTACTTTACCTTTCTTTTATTTTCTTTAAGTACTTTTCAATCAACTTTGGTGACTCGTTGTAATACAAATGCCTGAAGTTTTTTTCCGTATCTTTGCATTTATAGCACGTTATTTACTCTGTCGATATTAATGAATTATTTATGCGTTGGATTTTTAAGTCATATAATTATCTTATCAATAAAGAAGTGGCTTTTCATTGAATTTCACAACGTTAATGCTGTATTATGCACGTGAAGCACAATACAGTAAGTTGTTAATATGACTCACTTTGTTCGAAATTGACTCCAATACTTTCACTGTCTCCAAAATATTTATATGAAATTTCACATTATCTATCTTAATAAGGAGACACTGTGCGCGGGTGGGTGACACATTACTGTCGGATCCATAATTTATACCCGTTATTATAATTACATATTCATTATTTGGAACATATGTATATAATGGAATCATCGCCTAAACCCACATAGTTAAGTATTTCTAGGTTAATTAAGTCATCAGTTTAATAATGAGTATTGTGATAAATGCGTTTAATTATGTTCCTCAAATTTTGAGGGGTTTTTCGGATATTTCTCACACAAACTTGTCAATGGGATAGACATTAACAATTTATCACATTTTATCCTATCTTTATGATAGTGCATATTCAAGTATAAGTACGTAGATACATTAATTTATTGTTCCGAGTGTATTTCTTTCTCACTTTTAAAAAAATTGAAATTCAACCGTGATTCGTAATATAACATTATAATCTAAATTAAATTTAGCGTTTCCAGCAGGTAATACCGGATTTAAACAATTTTAATGCGTCATACTAGGTAGGTATTATAAATAATTTATAACATGCATGGAATATAAAAATCCATCATGACGTAGTACTGAGCAGTGAAGAACATCAAGCGTAAAATAAATAATACTCTTTTAACGTTATGGTCGTTATGTGTATTTTTTTTATTTATTCCGGCTACCAAAATGGTAGATATATAAATATGGTCCTATGAATAATACATATAGTTGTTGTTGTTTTGTTTATACCTTTGTCTAAAACACTATTCGATATGAAGTGAATAAGTACCTACTGAAAAGTATACTTGGGTATTATTATTATTCCGCAATGTTTACTTAACTAAAATTTTAACTGATTTTTAATTCAAGATGTTGAGTAAATTACTAAGGTACGCGTTTTCCGGTCATTTTGCTTCGCTTCTGTAAACTGTAATAAAAGTGACGAAACGTTTGAATCACGAAGTTCGAGTCATTTTGCCGTAGCTATTCATTAATTTGTAATCTCCTCTTTCTTTATTGAGTCATAAAAAGTTACCTTGGGAGTACCTAAGTATTTTTTTACTAAAATTAAATGTAATGCTAATAACAATTGTGATTTTGTCCTTTTTTTATGATAAAAGATAAGTTTTTAGAGAACCACATAGGTACGGTAAATTATTGTAAGAAGCGAGATATCAAGCCGTGTAAGACTTAATTCTTCCATTCACGAAAACTACATTCATATTGCAACTGTGTACGAAGATTCTGTCTAAAATTTATTGGTGCATTTTACCGGGTTTATTTTGTTTATTTGGTTTGAAAACAAATTCTTTTGAATTTTCAGCTGTTTCTAACCTTGTTACTATTGATAAAGCTTTTACAATATTTTTCGTTCTGTAGTTCTCCGGCAGATGTCGTTAGAGAAGCTTTTGTCTGTCGAGAGCTTGTCACTAAAATAATACTTTTATCTTAGTAACGATTGTTTTATAGAAAGGTTTCCCGATAGCTATCATCAAAAACAATACAATCAGATGGTATAGACCTCCCCCGAACTCCGTCAATGGAAAAATGAATGTTATTTTGTTGATAAGTTGAAAATATTTTCACTATCTACAGAATGTTGTATGCATTTATAATAATTTCCAGCTGCGTATTGAAGCAGTAGCAGAAGAAAAACAACCGTTATCTGGTTTCCGTGCACATGCTGGAGGAAAACATTATTTGTCCGTAAAAGTCCAATCATCGCGGAATTATACAATTACTTTGGAATTCTGATAGTGTCCCGAGTTTCTTCCTGCTGGTTTTCCTTAAAGGATAAATGGCGCGTAACATACCAGTTTAGTAAGTTGCAATATTCATACACGATACATACCATTATTTGCACCGTTCGTCAGTAAATATTACATTCAACGATGAAAAAAAATTCCAACCACTTATTTATATATCCACTTTCTAAAGTGCGTATTTTGTGACGTCTTTACGTTTATATCGATATTGTCTTGTTTTGTCTACGTTACAACAGCACTTTGTTTCGAATATAAGCGGCACGTGGTAGATACAACATCCACGTGAACTACTTACGACAATATTCACACTCTGTTAACTGGCAAACTTCCTGTCGCAACATACGAGAACATTGCGCTACAAACTGTCTCTTATTCTTTTGTCGCAAGATTGCGACATCAAGTATTTAAAGTCCAATAAAGAATAAAAGTTGGAAAGTGACTTCGAAATCTCGAAGAACCATTTTTAAAACGCACCGCAAAAATTTTGAAACACCGGTTTTGAAAAGGGTTAAAAAATTCTTATTTCATTATGTAAGTAGGTATCCAAAATGATGTGATTTGTTCCGATCTCGGTCAAACCTAAACTCCTCAAATCTTAAATGTTTATCATAAATTTTGTAGACAGTACTTGAGTACAGAAATAGCGTATTTTCCTCGTTAATTAATAAGGAGGCATTTCATTTTCCATTGTGATATTGTAACTCTTCAAAAATTGTATGGCGTGAAATGCAACTAAAAGTGCGTCATTTTTATTGCGGTTTGCAGGATATTATATCTCGGCAACAATTTATTATTTGTTTGCGGATATTAATCATCTCGTAGCGGTTCGTAACTCAGTCCTATGTTCCTCTAATACACGAACATCTCGCTTTGTGTTACCATGCTCCGAGTCGTCTTATTATGTGCAAATGTTGTGTGGTCCGCACAAGAGCTTCGCTTGTATCACTTGATGGGCTTCCGAGAATATATCACTCGTGTATCTCCCATCGTCTCCCGGAGATGAAAATGCGCATTTCCTCAACTACTGGCCCGTGGAGCGGGCCAATTGCGATGGTTTTACTGTCTAAAGTTATGATTCTATGTAATACTTTGACCGTTTTAAACAGCTCATCTGCAAACCTAATAATATCACCTCGGATATTTGGAAAAAGTCGATCGCAAATTTCATCATTATTTAAAACATGTTTACAAGTAAATGCCAAAAATTATTGATCGATGCTGCCAAATATTCGAATTTCCAATGGGATATTTTCAATAATTTGTCGTTCAATTAAAGTAATAGTTCGCTTTTATTATCCTTTTTACACAAAAGAATAGCGATATAACAACATGAGTCTAATTATTACGTAGAAAACTAGAAAATAATGTTAGTTTGCGAGTAAACAGTTTTATTAAAATAGTTTTAATGAGATACATCAGGTCAAACATACCTAGACTCATTTTTTGGCAGCCACCTATCCAACATCAAACGTTTTAATTTGGTTTTTTGTTTCAAGTTAAGTTCAATCTCTTTGTTTTTCTTGAATAGAATATTTAAGAATAATTATCTTAAATTCTTTATTGTATTGCTAGCGATACTAATGCTTAGTGCATACGTTGTAAATACAAGTTTTTTTAAATATTGAGGGGAAATTTTTTTTCCTCAGTAAAGAAAGAAATTTTGTCCTGTTTCAATATTTTTACGTAATCTTACGTAACTACGTTCTCAGCGATTAGCACTTTATATTAATTTTCATACAAAAATAGCTTCGTTTTAGCATAGTGCTAAATGAATCATGATGCTAATTAAACGAACCAATCTGGAAATTTGTAAACTCGAAGGTTCCGATTATTTTGCGCAAACGATTTAACTGTAAATAAATAAATACGGAAATATGGAAATAAAATGGGATAAATGTGCTGAAAAATCCAAAAAAACTTAATATGCAAAAATGTTGTATGTGTCATCATACATCATGCCTGAAAAATATATCGCAGTTCCTTTAAATTCCCTTAGATTGCATCTAACGTACGTTTTGTATTAAACACCTTTATCTTATTTCTACTATACCTCCATATCATCAATTTGGCGTGTAGTATGTCCTATTTTCAAATTCAAATATTAATTAGCGAGTGTATGGGGAACAACCAAAGCCAACGTAAACCATTTCGCGCTTTGGGCAAAACTGGAGTTTGTCTTGTTTGGGCTATGTTTGTTTTTCTGGGAAATTTCCCGACTAACCTTGGCCGGGGTCCAAACTTCTAGCCGCCCGCCGCGAAAAAAAATAATGTACGACCCAAAAAAACATTTTAGATAATAATATTTATATTTATATGTATATTAAAATTGTACGCAAATTAATGAATGCTTATTTAAAAATGTAGATAATGTGTATGTAAATATTTGCAGGCTTATTTATAACCTAGTTTATGATTATGGTGATCAATATGATGTATTTATTAATTCAAAAGAATTAACCCCGTTATGATTGCACATATTATTTCAAAAATCCTAAATAAAGCCTTTCGTAAGCCGTTAGTGTTAGTTGAATATCCGACACTTAGTCGTAACAAAGTTGCATAATATTTCATGCAGTTACGTCAAAGGTCAACATAATCCACATCCCATAACCAACATCATAATACATACAGTATTGCACCCGAGGATGGGTGACTTGCATCCGCTTAATAAATACATCGAATATTTCTTTATCCGTAACACCCGTTATTGCCCTTGCCTTGAGATAAATAATATTCATTTAACCTTTTTAATCTTACGATCCAGCACATCGTCGGTAGCTTGATAGATCTGTAGCTCAAGAACAGATAACTATCGACGTAGTTAAAAGCGTGCTATTCACGTGCTAACGCTAACGATTTGAGCGATCCCAATGACATAACGTTTAATACCGCGAGCATTGACGAACTGAGCCGAGCGGAGCCGAACTACGCTATATATCGCGGCCTTATGTCAAACGTCAAATCATCGCGCTTGTCGGATTTTTTATTATTTCGACTGCTTTTCTCAATATTGGCTTGCCGAAAACCGGCTAAATTATAATAAAGATTGAATGAAGATTTGTGCGAATAAGATATATCTCGGGAAATGGCTCGCGACTAGTATGCGCTCGTTTAATAATCCCGATCGATAACTTTTAACGCGTGTTCCATTGTGATCGCGAAAACGTTAAACATCCATGGGTAAGAAATCGTTATCACGTCGCTTATTACCGAGTCGGTACTGATCTGTGATCGAGCAACTGATGTGTTACCTACGTACTCGTATGTGATAGTTAAAGTTCATAAATCTTGTGGCAAAACGCTATACTATAGTAAGTATGCTAATAGATTCTTAATATGGTAATGGTGACAAGTTTTACATTTTAATTTTTATTACCACTAATTACAGGTTTTGATTTTTTACGCCCAAGTTAATAGTTAACATATCATTTAAATATATTTGGTGACTTGTTTATTTAGATGAAAAGTTAAATTAACTCAATGTTTGTAGCACTCACTTTGTAGTTTTCCATAATTATGTAGTATTACAAAAGTAGTTTAAAACAACAGTGTGTTTAATTTAATGAAAAGTTTAATGTTTGTAAAATGTTCAGCTTACTATTACCTGAGTTTGGTAAAATTATTTAAATGGAATTGATTTGGTATGAGTACCTATTTACTTTCCGCTAAATATATATATATTTTTTTAATTGAAAAAGAAATCTATACAATCTTATGATATTTGCACATATTTTTATTTGTAAATACTATTTTCAATAAAGCCTAAGCGGCTTGTCCTTGAAAATAGGAATCGAGACGTGTCGAAGTGGGGATTCGAACCGACGATCTCTGGACTCAGAGACCGCGACGCTACCCACTAGGCACCACTCGTTCATTGATTGTATTTAAAATAAACTTTTGCAATTTATGTTAAGTTTGCTACATAGGTTTTATATTTTTTTTGTAAAAAACGCATGATAATCTAACTTGATTTATGTACTTATGTAGGTGCGAAAATTATCTTACGTGAATTCATTTACAATCTCATTTTGTCAATATAGATAATAAAACCTACAAGTTATCATGTCATCTTCGGGTAAATCGGGTTAACGCACCTGTAATTATATATTATTTTGTAATTTAGTTAAAAATTTGAACGCACACAATCTCAAACTGGGGGTCTTCATTGTTACGGCTGAAGCCTGATCACACTTTATAACAATTCCCAATGCATCGAGAACAATGGACCAAAATGTAGTTCAAGTTCGTTCGTACAATTATTGTTAGAAAAAACACAATTGCAACTAATTTATTGTAAAAGACAACGGGACATACTGGAAATATTTGGCAAACAATAGAGCATTTCTGTATAATTTCTTGTGTCAAATTCAAATGAATGTCTACTACAGTTTACTACAATAAGGACTTAACGTGAAATTCCGAACAGTCTCGCAAGCGAGCTTTACTTGGTTTGACTGACAATGCGTCCGCCTAATCGTTATTTCGTCAAAATACTACCTAATCTGCTATGTAAACAGGATGCACTTTTAGAACAGATTACAGAACTTGTAGAGGTAATAAATCAAACGTTTTAATTGATTTAGACGTTTCCAACGCTCATTATTGTAAAGTTACAAGTTACGTAATAACCGGCAATGCTTTTTATTATTTTTGAACACCTTTACACGGCTCATTAACATAAAAAGCCTCGTGTTTATAAATTTTTTAAAAATATTATAAAAAATCTAGTTCGTAGTTAGCAAATCGTTCTATTTTCTTATTTTATGTTAATATGACTCTATGTGAAATAACAATAAAACACTTTTTTGTCACTTAATGTTAGCGTAAATCCCAGAAACAAGCTCATCTTATTTTGTTTATTTTTTAAATAATTTAGTTTACCGTGAGATTTAATAATTTCAGACATCAATTTAGTTTTGGTTTGTATCCCTTGGGAGCCAACCCAAGGGCATTATGCAGATATCTGACCCCACCAAACAGGCCTTGTAACCATCGACCTTCAATCCCTAAATCCTTCCTAACCCTTCTTATCGGATTTCCATCCTTTTACCCAATTTCCCCGCTCGTACCTAGTACCTAGATATCTGTATTCCTCGCATTTCATACTAATAATAACCATTCTGAACACGCAACTTCCGTTTTTGTTTGTCCAGCTCAGCACGCACTAAATTTTGCCTCTCAGCCATAATCATTATTCTAATCATATTGTTTTTGTATTCAAATAGCGACAAAATTGTGCTTATTTGTGTTCAATCGGATATTATTCACAATACGAGTAAGTGTACAATCACAACGGTCCACGTGTTACTTTATACATATTATTTTATTACGTATGATAGTATAATATATATATTACTATTGCGTAGATGCTGGATGTATACAAATACCTACAATGAAATTAACGAAATAGCATATAAGTCGGATTTTTTCGAATTTATGTTTCATCAGAAAATTTAATTAACTAATAAACTTACTAACCATCGCGCCTTTTAGGCAGAGATGATAGAACGCCACACCACTATCCTGGCACTCCCTCTCTTACGAAAATTCAGAAAATTTGAATAAAGAGAGGCTTTCCTGCAGATTTATTTATCTTCCTGTTCCTGCGTATATTATTTGCATTCACGTTTCACGTATTAAAACTTTTATCCTCGTGTAGTACTTGTTCTATATTCTGCCCTAGTAGCACCTTACTCTGCCTATTTTCCTTTATGCAAATCCGTTCCACCCCTAGGCAAGTAGTTCTTTATTTGTGGACGAAATACTCCATCTTTATTCCCGTGTTCATGCATATCCTACCTCTGTAGTATATTTCCTCCCTCGGCCTCGCATGAAATGAACACTCACTGCGACATTATGCCCAACTTGTACAAACAATCCGCATCGCATACCCACGAATATTCTATAATAAAGCCAATCATATTTCCATGTTATTTCCGTAAGTTAGTCCTCCCTTTAGGCTGTAGGAGGGCGCACAAAGCTCTAATATTACATTATTGTAGTGGTGTAAACACAACTGTTCTAGGGATTCGGCTGTCATTTATCATTCGCGCCCATAAAACGTTCTTGGATGTGTTTTCGCATTTTCAGAATTGATTCCATGCCAATTTCGGTTTATTAGAGGTTGTACCTATTCGTTATTATCTACTGTCGGTTACCACGTCGATAATAAGCTTTGAAAATTTGAGCTCTTTTCGTTAAATTTATAATACGTATTCCTTCCTAGAAAAATAACTATGTGTGTGTCATTGTTGGGTTTTAAAATATATCTTAAAATATAAATTTACACACCCTTCTTATCAGTTTTCAATACAACTCCCATCGCTTTTGAGAAGTATCCACAAAATATATTGTTATCAACAACAACTGACTAATAAAATAAGCTCGTATTAAAGTAATAAAAATACTCCTTGGGCAAATGTTACAACTCTACTACCTTATGGAGGTAAGTTTAATGATCTAGCGAGTTAAATTTTATAATAAATTGGATATAATTTGTGGTTTATTTTGTAAGTATTACAATTACGAATTGAAAAGAGCCGTCGTAAGTGAGGAAGTTGCGTCGTGTTACACCACAATAACAAAAACATCTCGTGCCCTATCAACTTTATTTGTGTTCCGACATACTCGTAGATACCGCCGCCGCCGACTGCTGGCTTCTAGCTACTAGCTACTAGCAACTTGTAGTAGGTACTCGGCCCGGACCAGCTTCTCCTAGCCTTGAATTATTATACTCCACAGTCCGAGGCAGATACAAATATCTTCATACACTTCGTGACGTTTGTTTATTTTGTGCCTCGAATATGCGCATCGATTTATATTTTAACCCAACCGAGGGATCCATCAAATTCTGACCGTGACATCATAACACTGCTGGCACGAAAACAAGAAAACAAACTTGATAAATACTGTTATCGTTATTAAATTCAAATCATTTTAAAACTACTCATATTTAAATTGATTTTAACCCATCAGCATATCACCCGCTTGGGCATGGCTGCTAGATTTATGTACAAATCAGGAAACTTATTTTTTTGTTAATTATTTTGATACAAATTTATTTATTAAGAATACATTTGCTAAGTAAAGTATAACATTTTGGGGGCGTATAATTTTTTCTCTCTTTTGGAGGAAAATTTCATTCGCATTTCTTTTATCAAAATATTTAATATGCGGATGGGTTAAATCTTGAAAGACTTTTCTTCGTCCCCCGCCTAAATTTGAAAAGTTACAAAAATATGACCGCTTATGTCGTTTTATAGTATAATAGATTTGCTCCTTTTTTATCTAATGTTCAAACAATGAAATATTTTAACATTCTTAATTGTCATTATGTTTGTAGATATAATATATTGTTTTAAGTTTTAAAATACAAGTATGTTGTACGAAAGGAGTATTTTTTACTTTTTGTATTATCCGATGTTCGTCCCTTTCGTCTCGCCGTGAAGTGCCTATAGCCGGCTAATAATGCGCTCTGATTCCCGATATTATTCATCCTGACAGGTCCGCTCTAGTGATTACCTCAACCCTTCGGCCTTCAGTCGGCGCGGGCGGGTCCCGAGAGCCTGCAGCTTGTAGCCCAGCACCGCGATACCCGGTACCACACCTCGCTCCTCGCCACGGGCGCATCCCGCACAATCGTCCCGGCATCTGACAGCGCCATCAAACTCTTTTAATGCCCGGCTAGAACAAATGAGGCCAACTCTAATGGAATCTTAGACATCTAATGGGATCAGCGGTATCCTCGAGGGGCACACAAACAATAAACAAACAAGACTGAAGGATGATGTCTAGTATTATATTATACCGCACAATATAATATGTTCAAGTAGATAGATCGATTATTCATCCGTGTAGCGTCGGGGAGGGTCCGAGGATTTGAATTTTAAATACCTCCGGCACGATCTGTATCCCGGAGAACTTTTGTTTGTCGAGGGTTTGTTAAGTGTAAGGGTGGTCTGTTCTCTCCTCTCTGCGATTAGTTTTAAGTGTTTATAAGCATATTATTTGTTTTGTAGGGACGCTATTCGTATTTTGGCACTATTTTGAATAGTGCTCAATTCCGAAAATTTAGAAACCTCAGAGAACACCACAAAATCGCGTCATTACAAATACGAATTCTTAACTTCCTTTAAATACAATAATTGTCTTAAAAGTAATGTCTGTCATTCATAATATATTATAAGGATAACCATAGTATACGCGCTTCCTGTGTTTTATGCACCTTTATCCAATTAAATAAAACCTTCATTCTAAATACCCTTTAGGTTTAAAATCAAAGCTTATCAAACCATCTACATCTGATACTCCCCCTTTTATTGAAAGTCTTCCCTCAGTGTATCAGATTCCCTTCACCCATAGGCTTTATTATTCTTGTTCATACCGTGCACGGTAAACGCATCAACTGTTAGGGTAATCCTTCACCATTCACATACGACCGTACCCCATACATGGTGCCCCGTAAATAATAAATAATAATCAATCGACCTGATCGTGACCTGTTAAAATTCGAAAACAAACCCTTACTAATAATCCCGCTGTGTTCAAGATAAGAATTCTACGTCGAAAGGTTTTAAAATTGAATTATTACGCTAGTGTTTTATTGTGTTTATATTTGAACATAAAATAACTTCATTCGGATTTCCACTAAATTAACATAAAAAATTATTCAAATTTATATTCGTTTTGTTCACAATCGCTACAGGTGAAGCACATTGGATCAAACGAAAATAATATTATTCTGTAAAAGACGCTATTGTTTAGTACTGAATTAAACGATTCAGTTCAAAGCTTTTTTCATGCGATATGCAATATTTTTTGTAGAAATGCCATCAGTGTTTTATGCATATTAAAAAAAAGGAACATAAAGTAGGATAGAGAATTAAATATTTGTATAAATACCGATTTTTTTATATAAAAATACTGAGTTGAATAAAACCTGATGTAATAATATCATACATAATAGCACCGCTAAATCTTTGATTCGTAAGTAATTCGTCCAACGTTGTTCTTACTATAGTTTTTTTTGCTAAAGTTTCACAACTTTCTATGGCCATTTTCAAGTCCGATTTATTAATTTCAGAATTTACTGTACTCAGAAACTGTATATTAAATCACACTGCCAAAAACACGCCACAGCCATGATGAGTGGTACCCTTTGACGTTTCCCTGGTGACTGGTGCAGCACGGTGCATCCTTTGTGCATATATTGATTTAAGTCCTGTTAATGCCGTCCTGTTGAGCCCTTTTGAATTGCATTAAGTCCTTCTCTAGTGTTAGCCTGCAAATATATTGTGTAGTGGAAACCCTTCAATAATAAACAATGACGCGACTCTCGTCTGCACTTTATTGATTCTCCATGGCTAAGCCTATTTGAGCTTGTATTTAGTTTCGATAATTCCCCCTATAGACACCATGATTTGAATACGCATAATATTCGCATTTATACTGTCAATTTCAATAAAAATTGTGTAAAAAATGTAGGTTTTTCTATTCAATATAAAAGGCGACATGGCGACATTAAAATGTAGTTTTCACTATTGGTTTCTCTATTTTTTGCTTGAGCATGGGTTAACTTACTGCCTACGCAAAATAAATTAACATTGTATAAGGCTTTTAGTTTTTCTTTGCTACCTTTGATAGGATGTATAAATAAAATAATGTTTAATTTTGTCTACAGAACTGTGGCGATCAATGCGCAGCGTTAAGCGCTTTTTAATTACACTTTATATCCCCCGTGTCGCTCTTTATTTTGTAAAACGTGTCGCAAAATATAGTCTCACAATGGACTATTGCCCAACTCTCGGATAATTTCCCTCCCCTTTGGGTTACCGAGGCTCCCGCTACCGTCCTTGACCGCGCCGCCCGCACCCCACTCCCACCCTCGACACACAGCTCTCGCTAAATGGGACGGGATGGATCTCTCGTTCCCGGTCAAGGCCTCCTGCATCCCGGAAACTTAAGATACTATTTTTAGACTACTAACAATTGTTTTTCACTCTCTAATTTTAAGCGTGGTAGGTGCGTCCATTTTTATACCATTTCCATTAATTAATCTTGCTTATGTTAATTTATTCATAAAAATATTTAATTTTTAAAAGGGTAAAATATGCAAATGACAAATATCACACATGGTTCGGATTGTTGAGAGGAAACATTTTAATGAACATTTTTGAAATTTCTCATCGCCAGACCGCGGGAGCTTTCTGGGAACTGGCGCAAGAATATTTCCTTTACTATCGATATACGGAATGGCGCAGTGAGCTCGGATCATATGGGAATTGGTTTCGTTATCCTTTCGCGAGGCCATTTAAGGACATATCTACCTTTTATTTATTTGTTGGGGCTTCCTCGCACGTCCTTGTTGGTATCCTGTCCCTACTCGTAAATCTGTTATGCATTGTCCGTATAAATATAATCACACGGCAGCGGCAGTTTGTGTCCGTCCAGCATCAGCATTCCTCCTGATCCATTGTAATGCGCGCTCGCGCTGTACGACTTGATATAATATAATGTTTTGGGTAGTCTCTCACACAATACTGTAGGAACTAGGAACGCTATACCAACATAAATATTATCTTGTTCAATGCTGGTGTCTACTTTGTGTTAAAAAACATACGTATCAGATTATTTCACAATGGTTGTTGTTTGTGCTAGTGGCGAATGCCCAAACTTTTTTTTCCCTCGCACCTCAATCGGCAAATAAAGTCTTCAGTGGAATTTCGGGATTTTTTCGTGTTTGCTTTAGCATGAAAATATTTATATTTCTGTGTTTGTTCTACAATTTAGGATACTTTAACAAACAAAAAAGCGTTCAAGACTACTTGACTGATAGAATTTTAATTTTTAATTTTTATATTCATGCAAATAACAATAAATCCTTCTGCTATTTTAGTGTTTGATAAATATTTATGCCGTTTCAAATATTTTTTGTCTAGGTTATGCGCGTTGCGATATGCGTTGATTAAACTTTTTTTCAATGAAGATTACATTTCGATTTTGTGTTCGGGTAGTTCAGTTCACTTTGAAACTGGCTCAGAGCTTTTAAAAAGGTTTCAAATATCAAGTTTACCTACCCGTGACGTATACTAACTCAATCTGTAGGTAATCTATACGGATACAATCTGTAGTAAGGTGATCGCAGGTGTACAGAAAGTCTTCAAGGTCTCTGTTGGCCATACATTTTACAATACTCCTTTATACTCATTATTTGCCTTTTTTGCCCTTATCGTGTTCGACTGAAACTAATTTCGGTTTCAAGGCTAAACAAGGCTAGACATACGGGTGACTGTTTTATGCCAGTAACTCACTTGGCCCATGGCTTGATCCAACTCTTAAGCTATCTCTTTCTATCAAATTGATATTATTTCTCGATTAAAAGTTTCTGAAATCTCCACCAACATTGACGTATTAGTGACCAAGTAAAAAGGTGCCATTAGATGCTGTTAAATGTCCCACCAGTTCAGTTTACCTCTGTTTAAATCAAAGATTATCGCTTTGTTACAATTCAAATATTATCGACAATCTAAAAAACCTAAAGGAAGATGAAACACTCGGCGCCTTCAATTAATCAAAACAGGTCCAACGCCGCATCTTCACGACTCCAGTTATTGGAGGTAGCTGCGTTGGTTATGAAGTCAAACCACCTAATGCCTAGAATCCTTCTCAGACACTTATTCTCAAAACTCAACAAGCGAGCATTCTGAGCTTTTGTGAGGTGCCAGGATTCTGCCTCTTCTTTACGCCTGCAGGATCCCGCCGTCCTGGCAGACCGTCGATGACCATCCTTCGGATGTATTCGGCGGAGCTGATGGATGCGGGCCTGACGTGGGAGGAGGCGATATAGAGCTGGCTGGTGACAGGGTCTCCTGGAGGAATCTAGTGATGTTCACATGCACCACATAGGAGCGAACGTGGCGAAAGAAGAAGTTTAACAGGACTCGGATCAATATTATTAGCTAACCTTTTTACATATTCGCAAAGTTAGTAACAGATGTAAGCGATTTGTAAAAATACATCTCCAATGTTTTTAATCTTACGCTTCATTTGCGCCGCCACGTATTTGGCTCAGCCTGGTTCCCGCACATTTTAGCAATGGTAAATAGATATGAAGTGGTTTCTGCCGCGGGCGCTTTACTGTGGTCAACGATCCCTCGCACACATATATCTATATGTATTAAAGTCGCTCGCTGTACTATGAAGGCAGTTATTTTTATACCCAAAGATGGACCAAACTAGATTATACAAAACTACAACCAGCTAGCTATTCTTTATTCGAAATATATATATATGTATGTAAAACCTTCGCACGAAACTGTTTGCTATTGGCGATGCATTCATAGAGTATTATTTATCGTATTGTCTGCTGATTGAAAAACTTAAAATTATCAGCATTTATATATTTGGTACACCAACTAAGCGTTTAAGGCATTTAAATTTGTATAATGTATGTTTACAGATTTCCTAAGAGGATTGGCGTTCACTTGACCCGCGGCCGTTCCTCCAATCAATCATCGTCCTCTATTTTCTCACAGGAATTTAGCACTAGAGCAATGATTTTTACAATGTTTCATAATAAAGTGTAAATTGTGATATACATACCTAGTTGTTCGGTAACGAATATGCTAGATTAAGTCAAATCCATCAAGATCTGCGAAATTATGTTAAGTTTTCATATTTTGCAATGTGAATAACCTGAAGTATTAAAATTTTTACGAGTTCGGCATAGTTTTCTAAGATTTCCTGTTTTTACGCACTTACTAAATCACTCAATTTCACATAATATTTATACGTACACAATGTCCACATCTGCGTTACAACCATCGCATGTGATGTGAGGTACATACTTGTGTTTTTTTAAATTCTGTTTTTTTTTAAATATAGTCTCCACTCCACTCGTTTGCGATTTTGGCTCGAAGAATAAATATCTAAACGAATAGCTACAAAATTTGAGATTGATTCACCGTGATTACCTTTTTATGGCACATCTTCCTGGGAGATTTTCCCAGCTTGGTGTTCGGATGGTCCACATCGATCTAGGCGGTCGTTGGCCCCGCGCCCCCTCCCCGCTCTGCCCCGCCGCGCCCCCGCCGTGAAGTGACGTCACGCAGATTTCAGGATGATAAGGGTAAATGAAGCGGCACTTGGTCATGCCCAGGACTCTGTAGTCCACTAGACAGCCACCGGGGAATAGATATACCGTACCTGTGGCTGTGTATCATGAACCATCCCGTTTGTGATAGCGCTTTTTATTTTGTCGTAATATGGTAGTGTATTTTATAATAATGTGCGAATATCCACAAAAACTAGTAGTATTAGTACAAATGAATGCACTTTTGTATTCGTATAAGTTAATAAATCTCGTGTCCGCCTCGTAGCATAGTGGTAGCGCATTCGGCTACCGTGCATGAGGTCGCGAGTTCGATTCCCGTAGGGGGTCAACATGAAATATTTATTTACATTTGATTTTCATATTAATATTTCATGTGTGATACCTTGGACTGGTACTGAAGCGTATGTCTGATCATCCTACCTTCATGTAATAAAATGATCAAGATACACTGCACTCGGTGTACCGACGCAGTGCCCTATGCACCATTGGGTGCGGATAAGGGAAAGTAGTAACAAATACTTCCGAGTACTTTTTCTGTATTTTGTACTTTAAATAATTAGAGTGATAGATGTTATTTCCTTGACATTTTAGGTGCTAAAGCTCGCCTTTCTTTCGTGGTTAATATTGGTGGTATGTGATGTGTTTACTACAAATGGGTAATTCAAAAGAAATTCATACCGATAATATGTTTGTAAACTAAAAACACGATCCAGTTTAATATAGTCTCCATCTTGAATTGAAAACACAATTGAAAAATTAATCATTTGTCGACAATATTTTATATTACATGTAAATTAGCGTTCAAACACTGAGTAAATCCGCTCTTATAAAACTTCTAAACATGCGACGTGTAAATGCCGCCGTGTGAATTGCGGCTTTGGTCACGAGTCACGATACGAGCCGTCGCGACGTCTTTTTGTACGGGCGCCTTCGGGCGTCGTTTCTGAACGGGAAATATTCACGGAAGGCTTTTGTTGCCTCGTGTATACATCGTGTGTGTACTCGCGTAGGCGGGAAATTCTCAGAAAGGCTTTTCAATCGCGAATTGTTAGCATTATTGTTACATTCGTATAAATGTGCGAGTCAAAACTCAAACTCTTTTAAACCCAACTGACTCCTGCGCCTTTGAGAAATAGTGGTTGATGAATTATTTATTTTTCATGCCATTCAGCTATATCTGTTTTATTTAGATAATACCTACACCAATGACATTCTATATTAAAAAAACATATATCTACGGATAAGGGAACTAATGATTTATAAGAAGGATGCTTAAATCGTCTGAAAGATATAACATTGAGTTTTTGCTCAGATTTTGCACAGCTGTTTCTGATTAAATTGTTAGATCATACATCGCCGTCAGTAGATCGCGGCTTGTTGATTTCGTTGATCACTGTCGGCTGAAACTAATTCGGCAGCTGATTCGCAGTTCGATCCAATCTATAATAATGTAACTATAACTATGACTAGGTACTTCATATTATTTTAATCGACGAATCGATTCGGGACATCGTTTAACAAGAGGGCCAATGAACTCGCCTTGTTTTGTTAGCTTATCGTAGTTTAAAGTCTCACTACTTATTATTGACACCATTTTGAAGTAACACGCCGAAGGACTGAGTGTAATAGTCTAACGTAGGTATCGATGCGCATATTAATTACTTAGTACTGTAAAAAGCAAACTGACATGACTTAAGTTTTAATGACTCGCGTTCGTAATGCTTCACATGTAATAATTTACAGTTGAATACATTTTTAGTTAAATAATATAGCTTTTATGACATTAAACGAATTGTGATAATACACATAAAAAACTAGAAACCGTTTTGGCACAAAGACATTAACAATATTTGGTTTAATATTTAAGTCATTAATCTTTATTATAATCTTTTCTAGTATAGGTTGTATTACATTTATCATTTTTACGTAATAGAACTCAGAACGTATAACTTCATCTCTTACTACACGGTCGGTAATAGATTTAAAATTATTTTCTTTGGTTTCGCCTTAAGCCACAGTTACATTTTTAACATTTTGCTACTATTCAGGAAATATAACACATTTTCCGTAAAAATAGCGAAAAGATGTATATTTTTTTGTTCATCTTTGGATGTGCAATCTCTAGTGCGTTGTGCTTGCGGAGAGAACTATGTAATTCATAGAATGGACTTTAGGAAACACCAGTTCATTAATAATACGAGTAATCCCCAAGTAAACAAATATTATATAATCGCAACTAATCGACACACTAACACACATAATACATGTTATCTCTTACTGGCTAGTTAGTTTTCATGACTGGGAATAGAGAGCCGCTCTTACAAGATTATCTACTTTCTCTTCTTACTTTAAAACCAGTTACTCTGTGCTGAAACATTAATTTTTCCCTAGAATTTGCAATTTTTTTTCTTTCTTAATCAATCATAGATCTGAACAACATTTTGAATGAATACAAATACTTGTAGACAAATTACTGGATTATACCCATGCTGGGCTGATATCAGATATTATTGATATCTCAACAGAGACAGAGAAGCTCTGGAAACGAATGTGGGTTATTTAGGCGTTTACAGGGCTTATGACCTGTCATTGGCTGGGTTAAGTGGCCAGATGACAGGTGACAGATGACAGGTGAAGTTAAGTTGTCAGATGAAGTTAAGTTGTCAGATGACAGCGGAATGGGGAATGTTGTAATTACGTCAAGTGGCCACTTAACCTAGCCAATGACAGGTCATAAGCCCTGTAAACGCCTAGATAACCCACATTCGTTTCCAGAGCTTCTCTGTCTCTGTTGAGATATCAATAGTATCTAATCATAGATCTGTTGGAATCGCACCCAACGTTAATTTTTATTTAAAAAAACAGGTAAACCATCAATCAATGTTGGATTTTACACAAAAATCATCTAGAATGATAATGTAATTTCGCCAAACCCACGCTACATAATATGTAAAATGTAATTTACTGCTTATTTTCGCGATTCTTTGGATGTTGTCGCGCGTCGGACCGCCAGTATTTTGATGTAAATAAATATCTCCCTTTGATGCTTGACATCGCAAACAAAATGCTTCGCTTTCTCATCCAACTCTGCTGGCTCTGTTGAGCTGTGGATGTTCCCGGCCGCTCATTGAAAGATCTTTGCACTCTGAACCATTATATCGCACTTTTTCCAAGCTTCTTTTCAATCCGACAGATGTACCTTTGACAAGATGTGAAGAGCGATGCTCCGGGCCAATGACTTCTCCGTTGACAGATGAATAAAAAAGGAAAATCTAAAGATTATCTGTAGAATTGAAAATCGCCAACTGACACGTGATTGATGTGTTCGCATTTGAATTACTTTCATTTCACACTAGTCGCATACAAATGGCTTTGCAAATTAATATAATGTCGGTTACTCGGCCGCCTGTGTGACTGTCCTAAAATATACAGGGCGTCCCAAACTTATGGGACATGAAGGGGAAGTACCTTAAATATCGTAGATAGTGTATTTTGCTGAAAGAAGACTTTATGTTACTTTTAAAAGTTAGTAATTCTGCATTCATAGATTTTCTAAAAATTACTTGCTTCGTCTGGGAATCGAACCGACTTAAATGTAAAAAAAAAATCACCCTACTTTTATGATTCCAATCGAAAGAATAGCTAAAAAATAATAACTTTGCTTACGTAACAAAGTATTTTAAAAAGAAAGGAACAACGTAAAATGATTGAGTCAGGCGATTTGCGTAAGACAAGAGGATCACATTTTGAGCATTTAATTATTAATTTACAAAAATACTTACTTAATTGACTACGGCACTTTCATGTATGTTTTTAATTTGATTAAAATGATTAATTTCATGTTGTTCCTTTTTAAAAAATACTATGTTACTTAAGCAAAGTTATTATTTTTTAGCTATTCTTTCGATTGGCATCATAAAAGTAGGTTGATTTTTTTTGGACATTTAAGTCGGTTCGATTCCCAGACGAAGCAAGTAATTTTTAGAAAATCTATGAATGCAGAATTACTAACTTTTAAAAGTAACATAAAGTCTTCTTTCAGCAAAATACACAATCTACGATATTTAAGGTACTTCCCCTTCATGTCCCATAAGTTTGGGACGCCCTGTATATGTATATTATAGTTTGCATTACTCGCCTAATTTTTTAAGGTACGTTAACTCTCATTGTTACGATTCCTTTTTGTCGCCAAGTCCATTATGGATCCTGTTTTTAACGTCTCGACATTTTAATGAACGGTAAAAAGAAATATTGTTTAATGTATGTTGAAACGTGTTAAGCGCACTTTATGTGGGACAGAAAATTGTACAGTTTCTTGTGCGTGAATGCTTTTAAAAACGTAAAAAATAAATAATATATTTATATTATTAGCTTTGTTAACAATTTCATGAGTGTAAACATACGATAGTAACTTAGGATAGCGCTTAAAAAATATTCACATTTAGCGTGTCTTTTGACAGACTGTACTGTTTTCTGAACAAGAAACTGCGCAAGAAACTATACAGTTTTCTGTCCCGAATAAAGTGCGCTTTAGATTATTTCTTCTTGGTACCTATTAACTATTTAAAGTAAGTTTTTGTTTAACAATAATGGTATTACTATTGCAACGCAACTTTTGCAATCGTGTTTCTTGTAACAGTGGCTCTTTTATTATCCAATGTTTACAACACTTTTACTTAGTGACGTTAAATTCAATAATCCATTGTAATGTTTTTGAGAACTTTCACATTTCAACAATATTAAAAATTTCTGATACCGGTATTTTATTTTTACTTTGAATCAATTCAAAAATGTTATCGTCCTTATAAGAATTATCAAAAATTAGTTTCGCATAATATAATTTTATGACCTTACTAACGAAATCCGTAAGACCTTGCATTTGTGATTTTCAATTTATTTTTTCATGTAGGTACCTACATTATCATTTATCGAACATTCAAATCAAGGTGTTCTTTTATGAATTACTCCGATCAATACTTTTGCCCAATCACCCGTGTCCTTTTCTGTCTGCAATAAATACACCCCCGTGATATATTTGTGAATGAAAATTGTCTTTCGTCATCGCTCCTAGTCTCTTCATTGTCTCTCGTGATGGAGAAGTTCTGTGGGCGCGATAGGAATATATCACATTTGGTTGTGAGCATTCTTCCCATAGTCGGAACTCGGAACCCAATCGATTATATTATCACACGTGCAAGAACAACAATCACACGCGAACACTTGATTACTCAATCAGCCGTTCATTGTTCCGATGTTACGTAAGAACAAAAGGTACGCTCGTATCACGTTATCGAACTAATCGTTTTTCTAGTACGATTACACGTTCTACAAAAGACTCGCCGCGGCTGAAAAAAGCAAACTTAATACTCATGTGGGTATATAACTTTTTTTCTCTTTTTTATACGTATTTTGGCAGTTACTTGTATTTACTAAGTAGATTTTTATCTTATATTGTTGAAATATTAATAATTCTTAACCGCTTTTTTTGCTTTTATCATTGTTGTAGAAGTTTGTAATTCACGACATGAACTTTACGTTATAATATTATGCGGTTTTTTCCCACGTATTTTCAGCGCTGTTTGCTTCCAACAAAACGGTTTTTTTTAAAAAACCATGATGCAATATGCAATACTTGTACATTCACACTTTTAATCGTGAATTTTCAACGTTTGTGTGAACATATAAAAGCTGTTTGATGGATCAATGATATTTGTCCAATGCGTTGCATTCAGTAGCTGCAATTGTACAGAGAATAATTTTCTTTATTACCTCCATTTGCTTGATGCCGTTTCCGTTTACGGAGTAATCATCTCACGACTGGGAACATAAATATTAGCCCCGTACAAAGGTGAAGGATGTAGGGAGTACCTATATACTCCTAGCACTAGTACCGCGTAGCACTAGTACCGCGAGTCGTGAGTCGTGATGCATCTTACCCACTCACTAAACGATTACATCAAATCAAATCATAATGTCCTGGTAATGCATTTACTATAGACATAAAATATTAGAACGAATCGTCATACAAAAAAATGTCCCCATAGTTTGGTGGTATGTTTGTGTGTCCTTCCATATTTTTCACACTCATTTCTTTCTTCTTCATCTTAAGATAGACCTAAGGGTCTGTATGATTCTCGTTCGGTACTGCCTCTTGAGTTGTCGACTTCCAGCTGTCCCTCCATCATTTTGCAGGTCGTCCAAGAAGTCGGAAGCGGAAAGCGGCCAGGTGGGCAGAGATGCATCACGGATTTGGCTTATCTACTGTCGTCCATTCACTCAACGTGTGCATGCCAGTTTTTTTTTCTCTTTCTCTTCCCCACCTGACAACATCCTGGACTTCGCAAGTTACTCGAATTTGGGCGACACTCATTTCATAACTTCAAAATCTAGAAGAATAAACATCTTTTCCAGCCCAATAGTACGCTATCCGCCTGGATACTTTGTGCAAAATTTCATTCATTTTACAATATATTTTTTTACAATAAAAGTATTTACGTTAATTATTTTTTTTTAACGAAAACATGCCATAATAGCTCAAACCCAAGGCCAAAATAATGGGATAAAATTCGCATAACTCATATTATAAGTAGGAGCTAATTTGAATCACAGACGTGATGAAAACAATAACAATAATTAATGAATTTATGACTTATTAACAAGAGATAAAGTAATTTAGTATTCGTGCATCGTTGTATTGTTAGCTAAATCCATATGAATTTGCATACCCCACACTGGTCAATAGTTATTTCGCATTATTATTTCCTTATCGGCGCTGTTCATCGCTCACCTAGTTCGGTTAAGTGAAACGAATGATTCGTTTATTGTGTCGAATTACCTACTTACGAGTATTACACAACTCCATATAATCTGTGCTACTGCACTCGTTTCAATTGTGCAATATGTAAAAAATCAACCTTTTTGTTAGATGTAAAAAAACCTTAAAACTGGCAGAGTATTCTGATACGGAGATCACAGCCCCGATTTACTTATTCGTTACTCTAAAATGTCAAAATATAATATTCACGATTTCTCAAAGCATTCCTGAATCCTGAAAACATATTTTTCTGCGCACTTAATTTATAATTATTATATCTATAAAATAAACAACACATTCATTTATAGGGTTAAAATCTTGAGTACCTACGTAGGAATAATAATTTATAAAGTATCCATGGAAATATTTTTTTTACTGACGAAGATTGGAAAATAGAGCGTTGAATTTTTTTTATTACAAACGTCATCAATGATATATTTAGACTGTCAGTATGTTTTCCATGTGGAGTCCGGTAAAGAAAATGACAGTTCTAGTCTACTGACCTCAGTCACAAATGAAAATAAATGCGTGTGTAAGTGTCGCCACCCACACTAAACGTGTTGAATGCGAAGTAAAGCGAACATCTTCGGCCGCCCCTCTTTAAATTTAGAACGGAACGTTTTCCAGATCTTGCCGCGCTTTTCCCGCCCGTTCTTCTTGTTTCCCGCTCACCGTGTCAAGGTGTCGTCGGCACGACGCAATTATTATACACGGACAGGTGAACTGGCAACTGGAATTTCGCGTCCTTTTTACTTGATAATTGCTATTATTCGGATGTCCATCTGTCTGTAACAAGGCCATTTCGACGTTTCCACTCCAGTTTGAAGTGTTCCTTTTTTAAAAAGTAGGTACACAAATAAACCTGCAGTTTTAGTTTTGTATATTTATTTCTGTTTCTGTGTATGTGGATAGTATGTTAGGATATATTTTACACGTGTTGTAATACTGTTTACAAAGTTAGTGTAATACGTTTTTCATTTATTACACGTGTATCGATGTTTAGTGTACACCGCCTGTTTAACATCGAAATGCCCTTTTTTTAATATATTGCGTACATTTTCTGATTAAATATCAGCTGAGCCTTTCTTAAACGATAAAAAATACGAACGAAAATTGTACGTTCGGTTCGTATAAAATTTTTGAGAAAACACAATTAACGCAAGTTATGCGCACTTTATATCGGACCGAAAAACTGTACAGTTTCTTGTTCAGAAAACTGTACTCTGTAGGGGATCTCTAGGCTCAGAAACGGCGACACTACCACTGGGCCACCGCCCGTTCCTTATTATCGTATGTTTGCTCACAGGAAATTGTTAATATAGCTAATCATATAAATTAATATGTTATTAATTTGTTTTTTACGTTTACAATACATTCACCATATAAATATCTACTTAAACGTTTACTTAAAAAAATAGTAACTGTCAGGTCAGCCAAACGTCGCGCCGACCATTGTGAAGCATTGTCTCAAGTCTAGTCGCGACCACTTGCAGTCTTCTTCGCGCGTCGCCCGACCTCCGGCACCGTCCAGCATCACCAGTCGCCAGTCGCCAGTCGCCAGTACGCCCCAGTCGCCCCTGTGCAGACGCGGCGTCCGCAGCGCCCGCGCCCGCCTAGCGCTCAGTCCGCCCGGCCCGGCCTGTTGGCTGAACTCTCCGCTCCGCACACTGCCTCGCAGCCGCTAACCGCTAACCGTCAGCCGTCAGTGAGAGCCCCGCGCGCGAGCGCTCGGCATGCGGCAGTGCGCAATGCGCTCGTCAGTCGTATCTCTACCTCCCCGGTATTGCACGCGACCGATACCTTAACCCACTAAAAACTACCAACCAAAGTGTTCCCTATCGCTATCACCGGACTTGTTACACATCTCAGTTTGTTTTGTTGAACGCGCTCCGTTTTTTTAAGTGTCGTTTGACGTTCGAATTTAGATCCTAACGTCACACGTTATTCTAGGCGATGTTCATTTTATTCCACGATTTTATATTCGCGGTTTTGACAGATTTACAATTGATTTTATTTTGTGCAGTGTCGATAGTACATCGAGTATGATAGTACATCGAGTGTGAAAATGGAAGTGCAGAATGGATGTTTTTGTGAATTTAGGACGTGTCGTTTTTACTGTTACGACGTCGGGGGCTTGCGGAGCGGAATCACGAGCCCGGTCCCAATGCCGGCCTCCCTGCCTCCCAGAGCCACCTTCGCTCGCCACCCGACCCTGTCCAGAGACAGGTAAGGCAGGAGACAAACTCAAATCTGTGCAATTCGTATCGTAAATATATTTGATCCCTTGTTTACAATTTTCTAGTGCAAGGTACAAGAAGCGTAAACGACCGAGAACCCTTCGTTTCTTTCACCCTCATTATTATTTACTATCATCTCCTAACGTCCGCGTCCCTATCGCGGTTCTTTCGCTCAGGTATACTTGGGACTCTGGATAGAATTGTCTATCCCCTTGTTGGTAGTTGGTAGTTGTTATGAGGCACCATTCAAATTTACTTCTCTTTTTACCTGAAAATATTTCTTCAAGAATAAGCTCCCCTAACTTTCCGTGTTGCACATTTTCAATTACCTAGGCTGTGAAAAAAAGGTAGTTACATAATAAAATTATTTAGAAATGCTTACAAATCTAAGACATGTAGGCATTTCTAAATAATTATCGAATTGGAAATATATTTATTTTAATTATTACTTAAATACGTGTACGCCACAATTTCCATTATTATGATGATCAGTAGCACTATAATAGCCAGTGATAATAATTATATTTAATGAATGTGAACTTTTACTGAAATTCTTACCGGCGATCGCCGTTGTATATGAGCCAAAAATACTAATCGACTTTTAAGTAAAGTGCGCAATGAAATTGTATTGAATATTCGCAGCTTGAAATTTCAGATTACGAGTATTTTTTAGCAATTTTACTAATGATTCAGATTATGTTATTCCCCTTTATTTAAGTATAAACAAATACCAAATACTGTTTAAATTAATTATGTATCATAATTACTTATATTATTATACTGATTCTAAATCCAGTCATTCAGAAACCAATACCTACTGTACCGCTTGTATCCAAAACGTCAACAGATAACGGGTGCCTATATTATTGCAGTGCATATCTCCGATAGTATTATCATAATTATTATGCATTCCACCATTGTACAGGGCCTAAGGTCATTTTGTTAACCGTCCACTGGCGATAACCCTTCGGCAGTGTAGAGATATGGGCGTGTGACATATCGGCCACGTGCTTATCTTCCATTTACCTAATCGTGTTTACCAACAGGGTCCAGCGCCATTAAAAGGTTAGAGATAACATTATTTTATCAGGATTTGTCTACAAACTGAATTGGAAAATGGCACAATACAAGTAGGTATTTATTCAAACGCGCACATCCTCGGAGTAAATGAATGTATTTTGTGAATGTGGTTATTTGTTTTTTATAGGCTTGAGCTTCTCAAGACTATCCGTTTGTAGACACGCGTGTTTTGCTTTCCCAGCCTTTTTCAAAATATATTATTGGACCGCATTTGTAAAAAATATTAGTGTAATTCAGGGCACAGGGATCAGAATAACATACTACAAAGCGTACCTTTCCTTATGAATTATGCATTCGTCGTAGACTAGTCATACGAATTATGCCTCATTCTCCGTTGAATTAGGACAATACGCTTTATGATAAAAGTTATTTCTTCTTTCCACGAATAATTTGTTCAATAGTTAAGTAGAGCAGTCAAGTAGGAGTACAAAAGGTGAATTGTACACTTCACACACTCAGTACTCTGTTGTGCGTAAATGCTCAAACAGCTGCTCTGGAAGTTAAACAAGGAGCGTTAGATATTCAATATTTTTAAATTTTCCCACAACAGAGATAATCTTCTGTTATCCTGTAACGCAAACACGTTGCACTTATCTGATAATGACTAATAAAATGTACCTTTATATTCTAGTATTGTCCATTTAGCGGTTTGTGCTAATTTTCATTTCCAATCGCTTTTCTGGAATATTCCTATTCCAGTTATATCACGGTCTATTATTAGTTTTATAGTGTGAAATGTTGCCAAACGGCTGTTTATAGTTATGTCCGTTAACGTCTCCCTGTGTGATTTGGCGGGCGCGCTCTCATGCAGGGCTCCCTTGGTATATGCCTGCAGCCATCTCTGTGATATGCTGCTAGGCCACGACTGCGAATGCCGAGTGCTGTCCACGAGACCGTTCTCCTTATCAAGGACGATACGTGACAATTTACACTTTGTGTTTTTATTGACCTGTCATTAAAACCATATAACCTCGTGCATATAGGTGTCCTAACGTACTCTATGGGTATTAATGATAAATCCTTTCTTATCAGATTTAAAATATAGAGGATTTCATTTTTAAATAAATAGTACAAAATTCAACGATATACTAAAAAGACCTCTACTCGTACACCCAATAATTTTTAAATCTTTTAAAAGGTTAAGGAAATTTAATTTTAATAACTAGATGACAAATTTACTTTCATTTTAAAATTAAAATAATTGTACAAGTTATTATTTAGTTTGATTTGACCATTCTAAATTATGCACCCAACGATTTTCAAATATAATAACCGACGTTAAGTGAATGAATGTTTGTTGTTATTATGTGTTTATGTCGGAGTAATCGCTGAAAGCGAAAGCTTTGTATTTTTTCTGTAATCGCACAATGATTGTGAACTTTACTTTCTGTCTATTAAAAAGTACTTAAAGTGATTATTATGTGAAGTACTAGGTACTGCTAACCTACTCATTACTCATACTATCTTATTATTTGCAATAAAAACCTTTTTTGCACTTATTATTAATTAATTTATTTACCATTTCAATTTGATGGCTTCAAATTTTAATATATTTTTTAATTCTGCCGACTTAATTATTTCCTGATGAAAAAGTATATTACACTTAATGCTCATGTGAAATTCAATTTGTAAGTAGTCGGTATTTTTTTCAGATTAGAATTGATATATTTTTTAAGTAAATGAATCGTGCCTCAGGTCTAATATTAACTTAAGATTGTTTACTTACATTTTCAAGTTGAATTAAAAATCGAAGGTTTTTATATACCTTCGTTCTGATGTGTGAAGTATCGGAATTATTCCCATATTGTTGAAGTGAGAAATGATTAGAAAGTTGCCAATAGTACGTACCCCCCCCCAATAAGTCTGTTCGTCGTATGACCTGTGACCGTCGATAA
>JAGVSP010003046.1:0-68366 GCA_022494985.1 Micrasema minimum | reverse complement strand
ATTTTTTTTATCTCTCCATAATTATGGAAGTTTGATTTTTTGAAAGGTTATAACTTCTTTGCGCCCGTTAGACACTTTTGGTGGGAATGTTGGTCGAGAAACCGCGTCACGCCTTGGAAAATTTTGATTTTTTTAAGAGAAAAAATGGCGCTTAAGAGAAAATCTTGGCCCCACAGTCCAACTGTATGGGGCTTGTTATTGGTCTGGACCGTTTGCGTCCCAGTTGTTCTTTTTCTTTAGTTTTATTTACTTTCTTTACGCGTCCATTTTAGGCGAATTTATTCTTTTTCAGGAAAAAATACGCTTTTGCAATAGGCTTTCGGTTTTTTTCTCCCATGACATTAAAGAATGAAAGAAAAAAATGGATTACCATGAACAGAAATAAACTCGAGTAATATGGATTAATTATAAGGTGCATAATACATTATTAATAATGAAAGCCAACGTAATAAAATATATTTAATATTAAATTATATTGAATTAATATTGAAAAAATGTTTCTTATAATATTTACATTTATCTTATCCTTGGTCTGGTTTTGTGTGCGTGGAGTGGGTGTACTTATGAGAAATGGCCAAGAGAAAAGTAAAATAACAAACTGCCACCGTATGTGGTCGATAACGGCAACACCGATTTTTCTTTCTATCAATATTCCCGAATTTCGTAAAAAAAAAATTCCAATTTCAACTCTAATAGCTATAAAAAGTCAAAATGGAGTGTTATTTAAAATGATAGATTAAAAGAGGAAATGAAGAAAATTTTCTTCTACTGGTGTGATCTGTATTATCATAATTCATAACCATTATCCGCTCCTCTATGTGGTAGCATATGGGCATACCACAAACTGTTTCCTCCAGGCCAACGCGATCGGTCGCCAGGGCTTTCCCGTGCATCTTCCTCAACGTCACCAAGTCCCACGTCCCCCGCAGATCTGCTTGCAAATTTGCCGACGGAATAGTTCAACAGTGGATGACCATGTTAATCCGCAGTTAGCGCCGTTTAAATTTTTCATGGTTGCCGATTTTAAGCAATGAATATATTAGGCACTAAGTTAGTGTGTGATAGAGGGAAGTCACGATTGTCTTTGCCAGCAATTTATTCAAGGAGTGTCAATTATTCATAAACACGAGATAAACATTTCAACCCGCGGCGTGTTTAAATTCAAAGTGGAACTCAATCTATGATTGTTATTACGGAGTAGGTTAATTAATTCCTCTTGGATAATTTGGAGTTTTTTGATTTTGTATAAAAATGTTTTGAAATCAAACATTCAACGCAGTTGGGCGTTCGTTCCATGGGCTTCGTTGAATATTTTTTTTGTATCGAATCTTTCCCCAATTCCCAAACTCTTTAAATAAACATACCTAAAATATGTTTAGATATTAACGAGATAAATTGTATAATAAATGAATGAATTCTGAGTTAAACAAATATATCCATTCAATTCATCACAATCAATCCATACGAGTTCCCTATGTGGAGCATATGGAATCCACCACTGTCTCCATTCCAAGCGAATCGGCCGTTCAGCTCCCTTGCATCCTCCCAAGTTTATTTTCAGTCCAACGTCCCCGCAGACTCTGACGCAAGACTGCCGCACGGAAATTGTTCAACAGTGGACGACCAGAATGACGCCGAGAAACCCTGATGCCTTTGTAAAAATAGGCAAAAGCATGGTGGCGGGCTCTCGGGAGGCAAAACGTAGAAATATGATAGCCTAAGGCAGCCGAAACGGCCTTTCGACGGATGACGTAAGATTAACACAGGGTTTGATGTTTTTTGGAGACTACAAAAAGTATCAGGTTTTTATCCGGCGACAAGAAAATTGGTTTTTTTTTAAAATTGTTTTAATTTATAGAATTTTTTTATTTGCATTAGTTTATGTGAATATAAATAAATAGTTCATTTTTGTGTTGTAGATTTCTGTCTTTATTGAGTAAGTAAATAAAATTTAGGTAGTGCGGCCGATTGGTTGAAAGACGTTTTAGGTGCACGTCCAACTAAACTCGATTATCGGCTTACAATTCATTGTCCTTCGACTGAACAACTTAGATACAGAACCACTTCTGGCATAATTGTAAGTATTAACGTACCACTCAAAATTTCCTTCGGTCCGTAAAGACCAATAACTTATCATTACCTGTCGCAAGAATGTCGTACATTAATAACTATAAAACAGATATCTCGGGCAAGTCACGACATGGGACATTTTTTTCATTATTTAGCTGACCCTCGAGTGCAGAGAGAGTTCTCAAAAATAATATCCACGTCACTCCGTATTCGATATGTTGAAAAATTTGGGTCAATTTATCTCCATTGGGAACTAACTGATCCTTTTAAATCTTGGTGGGTATGGGTTTAGAAAGTTGCGTTGTGGCTATTACTATGCATGAGGTCGCGGGTGTTGATTTCCAGACGAGGTCAATTATGAAAATATTTATTTACAATGTGGTAAGAACCTAATTACATTTTTCTAAAAAGATAAATTTTCACTACCATTAACTAGGCCCCTAGGGCCCCGTTATTTAGGAATACGTAAAACATTGAACATTCACATTTTTTTTCTCATTATATTTTTGACCATAAAACTTTTATAAATTCATTAATTTTTTCAAACATTCAAAAACCCAAAATGATCAATAATAATTGGACCATTCGGAGTATAATAGAGATACGGTAATAGATAATATATTGGAATAATAAATAAGCATACATGTTGGAAATAATTAAAAAATAAAACCATTAAAATTAAAAAATAATAAACGAAATATACTTTAAATAAAATTGTCGAATATAATAAGGCGTTAACATAATTATTTTATTTCTTTTATAATTATTAAATTTATTTAACCCACCTTCAACAGGCCAGGAGGCCAAATTACCAGAGGGGAACAAACGACACAAAACACCCAAGGCTAGAGAAACTCTCAATTTATAATTTTTGTGTATCTCACACTGGAAAGTCGAACCGGAACCTCCGTAACGTGAGTCCAGCGTATAGCCAATTAAACGCTACAGGGACGGCCGCCGAGAGGAATTACTAAACAAACAACATATTTTGAATCGGAATTACAAATTACTTGTAGACAAATAAATAACTGGATTCTTATACCCTTGTGGGGGCTGAGAATCAGGAGTAAATATTTATTGATATCTCAACAGGAGAACACCAACTGTTTTAGCCAATGCCCTTACTCAAAAGCAAGATGTTCACTAGAAGAGATATAACATTCATCAAAATCTGTTCGAAAAAACCCAAACAAATATAAGAAGTTTTTCAACAAAATTTGTCGATATCATGGTAGTCAGGTATTGATAGCGGATATGGGGAATGTTATAAATACATTACAAGGTGGTCACTTAACCCAGCCAATGACAGGGTCAATAATGCCCCTGTACAACGACCTATGCTATACCACCACGATTTTTCGTTTTCCAGAGTTTCTCTGTCTCCTGGTTGAGATATTCAATAATATAAACATTTTTTAAATTTTAAAAAAACAATATTCTAATCTAAATCCACTGTCAAATACCGGAAATAATTTAAAATTTAGGTGAAGTTACCTATATTATCAATCAAAACTAATAGGTACAAATCGATAAATTCAACTTGATACTCAATTCTGAAAGATTGAGCTTTTTGTTTCCTTCCTTCAATAGTCCCATTAAAATTAAATTTCGGACTACCTGCCGGACCCAGAAGAAAAGCAAAGCAACATCCTCCTCCAGTCCTGACAGCACCATACCACATTTTCCAAGAATCAAGCGATAAAAGTTTGTATAGTCCAGCAAATAGCCAAACCTGGAATCATGCTTTCTTTTCATTTGGAATCCCCAACATACAAAATATTTTATATAGCCTTAAGACCAAAATCCAAAATACAAATTTCTGAAAGTAATATAATCAAAAACAAGTTCTCATGGCAAATCACCACATTCTGAACTTTTGCCCCTCCCTTTGGTAAAGCGGCGTGTATGAAACGCCGGATTCAACTCTTTCTTTACTGACGCCTCTTACTTAATGGGAAGATTGATTTGTCCTATGTTTGCCTCCGAATCCACAGATTCAGTAACCGATTCGGTTTAAATATAGCGGACGGTGATAAAACGATGTTCTTAACTAATGGATGTTTAACGTTTTTCGCGATTCCAACAATGAAACTACGCGTTATAAAGTTAATACGATCTGCGGATTATTAAAAACGAGCGGCTATACTATAGTCGCCCGACATTTTTCCCGAGATATATCTTATTCGCCGACAAATCTTCATTCAATCTTTAATCAATAATTTAGGCCGGCTTTTTCGGCAAAAAGCCAAAGATAATTGAGACAAGCAGTTCGGTCCATAATAAAAAAATTCCAGAACAAGGCGCGCCTGATTTGTGATGTGTCGAACGGTAAGTGCCGGCGACTATAAGCGTTAGACTCCGGCCTCCGCTCGGCTTTTCAGAAAAATCTGTCAATTATAGGTCTTCAGCAATCGCGGTAATTGAACGGTTATGTCATTTTGATTCGCTTCAATTCGGTTAGCAGTTCTAAGGCACGTGATTAGCCATGCTTTTAACTACGTGCGAAATAGTTATCTGTGCTTTGAGCTACTGTGGCAGGCTTCAAAAAATTTCCCCACTTTAACTAAGAAGACAGGTTACTTTGTTTTTTCCAATGTTATAAAAAGGGAGCTCACAGGACTTTTGGAATCCGATTAAGCGGACTCGGCTCTCTTTTTGCTATATAAGGCGGGAGGTTTGAGTATCGCAAAAATTATTTATAACTTATATTAGTTTACTTAATTTTCTTCTTTCTCACGTCAACGTTTTTCCTCCTGTGTGGAGAACGTGGGGGGGTGGGTACATCATCTAGGGAACCCCTCCCAGCAGAACCTGTCAACCAGCGATCAGCCATATCGCCTCCTTCCACGTCAGGCCAGCATCCATCAGATCCGCCGAAACACACCCCGTAGGGATGGTCATCGATCGACGGGAACGACGGTATCCTCTTTCTCTTTACCTATCGTCTCCTGCGTTTTAAAAATATTTTTAGATTTTCATACACTCCACACACATACAACAACACACCATACACATGACATAACATAACCACTGTTTGCTCACTTCACGTCTTTAGAGAAATTTGTCTTGTACAAATTGTGTTGTCCCACGAAAATAACGTTTACTCGTATGTTCTATATGTTACCTCAATTTGAAAATCTTTGTTAATTTGTACCAAACATAGCACTGTGTGATTATAACATTAAAAAAAATAAAAAAATAAATGAAATATCAAACAAATTGGTCCAATGTAGTTTATTTGTGATTCGCGGCCCTTTTCGGCAAAGTGAAGTCAATAGTCAATAGACAGCCCCAATAAACAGCATACAGTAAAACAATAAACTGGGACAAGTCCTACTACTCTAGTTGTCTAGAGTAACGGTGGCGGTGAAAGTCAGTGTTATAAGTTTAGTAATAAGTAATACCACTTTCCGGGAGATTTAGTGGCGGGAGTTGGAGCCATAAACATTATTGTTTTATAAACGCCATCCGCCATCCGCCATCCGCCATCCCTCGACTGACGCGGTCTCCCACCCCCACCCCCACCCCCACCCCCGGGGGACTATTCCTAACGAGACGTGACGCTGTGTCGCTGACCGATTCGTTTGTCTTTATTGGTTTGTGATTCAGTGCGGATCTTATTTAGACATTCGTAGTGTAATATTTGGCGCGTTGGGCTGTCTCGCGAAATTCTAGTGAATTCTTTTTCAAAATCCGCACGCGATGGCCTATAAAGCAACTGTATTGGTACACCAAGTGCAGTTAATATTTGTCATTTTGTTGCATGGAGACAATACGAATCAGTTTTACGCTGAGCGCCAGTCCAAAGGTATCACATATGAAGTATTTTTAAGTAAAAAAATTTCAATTGGCTAATCACGTAAATATGTAAAAAATTTTTAAGTGTATACAATAGTACTACTACTACTACTATTTCCCTTTATCCGCACCCAATGGTGCATAGGGCAATTCATTGGTATACCATGTGCTGTTTATCGTTTACACATGAGGTAGAATGGTCAGTCTTACGCTTCATCAGTATCAGTCAAAGGTACCACACACATGAAATATCAATATGAAAATCAAGTGTAAATAAATAATTTCACGTTGACCCCCTACGAATCGAACCCGCGACCTCGCGGTAGCCAAATGCACTACCACTATGACTACGAGGTGGAACTCCGAAATTGTGTGAGATTTAAATCAATATTATCAGGCTAAATTGGCAGTTCATAATGGAGTTCTGGTACCAACCCTTATGTATGGTAGTGAAGCGTGGTGTTGGAAAAAGAAAGGACGAATGGATTGAATGCAGTTGAAATGCGATCTCTCGGGCGAATGTGTGGTAAGGTTAGGTGTTACAAATGTCGAAATTAGAGCAGAGTGCAAGGCTGAGATAAGCATTATCAACAAAATTAAGAAAGGTCTTTTACGATGGTTCGGTCATGTAGAGCGACATGGATGACGAAAGAAACGGCTAAAAAAATATATGATTGCGACTGTGCCTGGATGTAGAAATCGAGGAAGGCCGAGAAAGACATGGCAATGATCAAGTAAAACAAGTGCTTGAAAGTGGGCATGTAAGAAGTCGGAATAAAATCGACGTGCGTGCATGAGAAGATGTATGAATGCGGAGAGGAAGCAAGAGAAGTGTACCAGGACAGAGTGGGTGTGGCGTTCTATCCTCTCTGCCTACCCCTTCGGGAAATGGGCGTGAGGTTAGTTAGTTAGTTATTTCTTTGTTTTATAGAAAAAAACCTAAAAAACTACGTGAGTATTTCATTGATTTTAAATGACATACTTTGTTTTTAGAAGTGTAAAAGACGATATTGACAAAAAAGGCTTTTCTTAAACGCCTATTGTTAGAAAGTACTCGAGACAAGCACTCGAAAGTCGATCGGTGGCAATAACCCCGATTTTCCCAGCTAAAAGCCCCCTCAAACACTTCACAGCTCCACCCTACTACCCTCTACCCGCATCTACCCGCTTACCCCCAACCCTCATACTCGCTACTCTACACCAACGGATTCCATTCCTAGTTTTAATATCTAGAAAATGATTTAGTGTTTTCGCATAAAAAGTTGAAAATCCGCACAAACACTGCACGCGGTCTAACGGATTTTAAACTACACATTTAACGTGTAAAGCGCACTTTATACGGGACCGAAAACTGTACACTTTCTTGTGCAGTTTGCAAACTGTCCCGTAAAAAGCTAAAACTAATATTGAATGGTCGTCGCGACGTTTGTCTCTGCCTGAACAGTTTATGTTTTTTTGACGTTATAACGTCTAATAAATCGATGAACGCCGGCTGCACACACGAAAAAGCATGACTCATTTTCACGTTCCGGAAAACAAGCGATAGAGAGGCACGATCGGCCTAAGCGTTCGGTTTGTGACGCATCTATCTCTCTTCCACTCCATCAAAATAACACAGGTTTGAAGATCTTAAACATCATATCATCATATGAATATAAGTTTGGTAAATAAATTGTTAAATAGCACATTGTTACTTGTAATTAATTTATATAATTTAAGTAAACAAATTATTTAAATTAACGAGTTTCCAAAAAATGTTAATTTATGGAAAAAAAATCATTTTCAATTAACTCCCGCTTTGTTTTGTACAAAATAATGATAATTCAGTAATAATAATTCAGTTCAATTCATAAAAGTATGCTATTTTTCATCAATGTTTTCTTATAACGTTATCACGTAAAATTATCGCCCGTAAACCGACTTTACAGACAGCCAAAAGTTTTTTTTTTTAAGTAAACGTTTATGTAGATATTGATAAATTTGAACGCTTTGAAAAACTTAAAAAACTATATGAACAATTTCCTGTGTGCGAACATACGATAATAACTTATGATCGCACTTAAAAATACACTTATTTAGCGTGTCTTTTGACAGAATGTACAGTTTTCTGGACAAGAACTGTACAGTATGTCAAAAGACAAGCTAAATATGAATATTTGAATATTATTGTATTTTTGCATACAGGAAACTGTTACAATAGCTAATAAATATGTTATTTGTTATTTTTATATCCCTACAGAGATGAGGTAGAGAATTTTTTTAAATTCAGGAATATGGATATTCGAGCGTTTACAGGGCTTTATGACCTGTCATTGGCTGGGTTAAGTGGCCACTTTATGTAGGTACTAACAACATTCCCCATTCCGCTTATTAGCGAATATCCACACCAGGTTAACATTTTTGATTTTGTAATTTATGCTACGAATCAAGAATCATCCACCAGCGAGTTGAACGCGCCATCTATGCATTGATATTGAAGTTAAGTATTTTATTAGCAGATTACTTTATTTTTATGCGGTTAAAGACTCTTCTGGCGAGTTAAATTAAGTACTAGTAATCGCCTGCAGATGACTGCAATTTATTTAAAGTAAAAATAAATAATAAGTAAAAATAAATTGCAGAGTCATATGCAGGCGATTACTAGTACTTAATTTAAACTCGTCAGAAGAGTCTTAACTACATAAAAATAAAGTAATCTGCTATTAAAATACTTAACTTCAATATCAATGCATAGATGGGCAAAAAATGTTACCTGGTGTGGATATTCCGCTAATAAGCGGAAATGGGGCATGTTGTAGTACCTACATAAAGTGGCCACTAAATCCAGCCAATGACAGGTCATAAGCCCTGTAAACGCTCGAATATCCATATTCCTGAATTTGAAAAAAAAATTCTACCTCATCTCTGTAGGGATATAAAAAAATAAAAATATAACCTACTCCCGTCTTGGGATAAAAATCCAGATTTTTGTGTGCAAGTATTTGAACACGACCCAAAATGTTGTATGTTATTTGTTCTTTACGATTTTAAAAGCATAATACTACTACTTCTAACTTTCCCTTATCCGCACCCAATGTGCATAGGACACTGCATCGGCACACCAAGTACAGTGTATATTAATAATGTCATTACATGAAATGATCAGTCATACGCTTCCAGTCCAAGGTATCACACATGAAATATTGAAATGTAAATCACATGTGAAAAAATATTTCAAACTAATTCTCTCCTAACTACATAGAGCACTGTAAATGTGAATCTTGATCATTTATTACATGAAGACAAGATGATCAGTCTTTACGCTTCAGCGCCAGTCTTAGGTATCGCATGAAAAACACATTAAAATCAATATTTCATGTTGACCCCCATCGGGAATCGAAAACCCGCGACCCGCGACCTATTGCACGGCAACACAGCGCGCTACCACTACACCAAGAGAATTCAATATATCAATATGTACTTAAACGCTTACATCTTTTTGATACATCTCAAAATCTTTTGATTAATTTTGATAGTTTAGCAATTTTCTCAATAGATGACAGAGAGTGTTCACATGTGAAGCGTCGCGCCATTTTTAATTGTATATTGGCAGTTATGGGATATCAAATACTTGGTTTGAAATGGGGAATGTTGTTAATACATCAAGTGGCCACTTTAACCCAACCAAATGACAGGTCATAAGCCCTGTAAAACGCCTAGAGAATATCCATATTCCCTTCCAAATTTCTCGTCTCTGTTGAGATGTCAAAATTGTGGGTATATTTTTCTACTCAGAAAATTGAGTTTTCACTTCATCTAAAATTTCCCGAGCCGTTAATTCAATATTTAAAGCGCCCTTGAGGTATGTTTATACGAAAACGGCGCTACATAAATTAATCCATAATAATAATTGAAAAACATTATCTGTCAGGGTCAGCCCAAAAGTCGCGCCGACCATTCAGTATTCCATACAGTTTTCGCTTTATACGGGACAGTTTGCAAACTGCAAAAGAAACTGTACATTTTTCTGTCCTGTGTAAAATGCGCATAAGCCTGGCAAAAAATGGTTTCACACAAAAACAGATACGTGTGGAAAATACGTAACAGTTGTTGGTTGTAAAAACTAATGGAGAAGGAATTTTACTAAAGAAACCAAACTATTTTTTAATCAGATTTTATAAAAAAACTTTTGAGTGTGTTCAAACACTTGTGTTCAAAAACTGGATTTCATCCATTATGGGCCATTATTACTTACATTAAAACATATGTCCATCATTCCTCCTTCCAAAACTCCTATTGACGTCCTCAGTTGGAGATTGTCCGATTTGCAATTTCAAGATTTTATATGTTGTGATTTTTCTGAATTTCAAACGCCAATTTTTAATTTAACAGACATTTTGATTTGTATAAAATGTAACTTGTAGACAAAACTTAACCTGGGGATTATTTAACCCATGCTGGGCGTGATTCATCCAGATATTAATTGATATTATCCCAACCAGAGGACGAGAAGAAAACTGTGGGAAAGCGAATCGTGGGGTTAATCTTTAGGTTTAAAATAATGATGAAAATGGCCAAAAAAAAAATTGGCTTAACAAAAACAATCTATCACCAATCTAGATGACACCAGCATAGAAAAATTTTTTTTCAATTGCGGAACGACGGCAGGACGAAGTCCTTAATAATATATGTGTGCCAAAAGTATGCTCATATTATCATGGGTTACAGTTTCAGATGATAGGGCGGAATGGGGGATATGTTGTAGTAACCGCAGCCACTTAACCCTGGCCCAATGACCAGGTTCATTAAGCCCTGTGTAACGCCTAGATTAAACCCCACATTCGGCTCCAGCATTTTAATATGTATCCTTGAGTGTGTACAATAAACATTTATGGAAAACAAAAAATTAATTATTTTCTTTTTTCTTGATTAACTTCAAAAGGTAACATTTTTTCTCCATGAACAAGGACATTTTCTTATTTCTTAAGATAGGGGTGACCCTTAAAGTTCGCACTTTCAGTATATGTTTTGGGATGCATTTTCATTTTTTCCTTTTATATTTCTAATAAAAACTTTAAGTTTTCAAAAACCATTAATTAACATAATTCATAATTAGTCAAGATTGAATTTTTTGTTTAAAAAAAAAATTTACTTGTTACAAGTACAATAGCGGTGAAAGTTGTTAGAACAGATCTTCTTGCCTTTCGCTTGTAAGTTATCGCTAAAGCATTTCACTTTAGAACTTGGTTCTACCCAATTGCAGGTTTGCCCTTAAATGCAACCATTAGTCGCGGATAAGTAAATTAAATAGTACAAAAAGTGGGACAATTTATTTTCGCCATACTATAAAATGCATTAATCGTTAAGTGCAGAAAGGAAAAAAATAAGGAAAAGTTTGTAAGGAGTAAAACTTTATTATAATAGATTTACCAGCAACACTTTACAAAGAGTGGTGCTCGCTTAAAGTTTTCACCACTTAAATACAAGGTGTAACCAAAACTCGATGTAGAAGCGGAAATCAGTGAATTGTTACATAATAGTATTGGGAACCGCCTATATGTAGAATTTATTTTTTTTTATCGATCTTGACCCATATTAACTTTTCGGAAAAATAGAGTACGAAGCTTTGATTTTTTTTATTCGATATTTTTCTTTGTCAAATTGTTAATCAAATATTCATGTGTATTAGTCCAAATGAATACTTTTTCCATTAAAATAAAAAACAAAATAAAAAAACACAGCGTTTTCATATGAATGTTGTTGCAATTTTATTTTAATTGCGGTATCTAATGGAAAGTCCGGAATGATTCCGGCGTAAATGCCATGGAAAAAATTAGATTTAAATGTATTTGAATGTTAGAGGCAAGCAAAAGGAAGGTATGGCAGGGAATGAGTGGTATGGCGTCTATTTTTTCCTCTCTGCCTAGCCCCAACGGAAGAAATGGGCGTGAATGGTTGGTTAGTGTACTGTTAGTTAATGAAAACTTTTATGAGAAAAATAACAATATTCTTATGTTTCAAAGCTTCAGAGATTTAATAAGTTCGCCTTAACCTTTTTGGACTTCCAAGTATGATTGTAGATTCAAATAACAGTTTTCGGTTTTGTACTAACGACTTTTAGTTTAACCACCATGTTATTTTTTAATTAAGAACTATTACACCAAACTTATTAAATGCTAGAAACACATACACACCATTACACAACAACTTTAAGACTTTCAAAATGGAATCTGGATTAGTAAGAGAGTATTATCACCCATATAATATTTGATTAGTCGTAAATCAGGGATACACCATTTACTAGTATTGTTTGAAACAGTACCTTTACCTGGGTTCGGTTAAAACCAACACATGCACAAACGAATTCGATCAGATCTTATTATTAAAATACAATATTATCAACACAAACTATGTTAACATATTTTGTACTTAACTACCTTACTACCTTCTACCACCGGCCCCTATTCTCTGTTATTCACTACAAACTTTCATCCAGATTGAACGGAATAAAAATCTAATCACACGACCTGATTGAACTGTCAAAACTGTAGTCGTGGATTATCTTATTGACGTGATAACGTCTAATAAATCGATGAACGCCGGCTGCACACACGAAAAAGCAATGACTCGTGTTGTCACGTTCCGCCCTGAGCCGTGTTGCAAGCGAGAGCGCGAATCTACTGCTTTGTATTAATACAAAATAATGATAATTATTCATCTTAATAATCTTTCTGTATAACATCTGTATTCTAATTTAGTGTCTTTTCACCAGTCGATGGGAGAACGTTACTCCCGAAACCAGGTAGTGTAGGTAAATTCTATTTTTATAGAATAAACCAATTAATAGTAACACATAACATTGTTTTATTTAATCATAATTGATAATAATTCAACATTTTGAGTGTGTCCAAATACTTGTAGACAAACTACTAGGTGAAATGGGGAATGTTGTAATACATCAAGTGGCCACTTAACCCAGCCAATGACAGGTCATAAGCCCTGTAAACGCCTAATTATCCATAATCCCTTCCCAAACTTCTCGTCTCTGTTGAGATGTCAAAATGATAATAATTTAATTCAATTCATAAAAGTATGCTATTTTTCATCAATGTTTTCTTATGACGTTATCACGTAAAATTATCGTCCGTAAAACAACTTTTTTTTTCAATTGTCTGCTATAGTTCCATTTGTAAAACAGTTGAATGTAGCACTAGTTAAAGTGTGGTATTTAATTTTCCCAAGTATTGTTTGTAAGTTGCTAGGGACAACAGAATGCGGGTGTTGGTTCGGAGCAAAGTTTACACCGTCTGCGTCTGCGTCTGCGTCTGTAGTCTCCAGTCTGGAAGCACTTACGGCCCAGTTCGCTACGGAACTAAACAACTTGCAAACTGCAATAACTTCCAATAACTACCAAATGCACCGACACTTTTTACGCAAACTTTACAATCCGGAAAATCCGCTTTTTACGGTACATTTCCGGTGCAAATTTCAACTTTGGCTCCAAAGCAAAAACAAACTTCAAATCAATAACTCGTTTTTTAGCACTTTGGAAATTAATACCTACCCCAATAAATTCGAACGAGTGTTTTTTGTACAAATTTTCAATCTTTTTGCAAGCAGTAAATTGTAAAAAAATGCTATTTTTCTTTGTTTGTCTCGTAGCGTAGCAAATAGCGTGTTCGAGCAAAACTGAAATAATCTAACTAACTAACTAACCATCACGCCATTTAGGCAGAGAGGATAGAACGCCACACCAATCTGTCCTGGCACACTTCCTTTGCTTCCTCCACATTCATACATCTTCTCATGCACGCACATCGATTATTCCGACTTTTCACATGACCACTAGTATTTGTTGTACTTGATCAAGACATGTTAATTTTAAAAAAATACAATTATCTCTTTACATTCATATTTTGTGTTCTCTTGGAAAAAATTCTCAAAAATTAATATAATTAATTTATATTATGTTTTGGCGAAAATTTGATTGACTTTTTTTTTATTCATTCATTAAAAACAGTGCTCGCTTCAATTGAATTCATAAATAAAAAATTAAATAAATAAATACACTAATTTACTTAAAACTGTTCTCGCTCTAAGATTATACATTTTTTTATGTATTATTATACTCAATTCTACATTTTATTAATAATACCCGTATAATAAAAAGTGCTCTACCAAATTACACATTATTTAATATTTCCTAGTAACTATATATAATGTAAACTCTACAACAATTTTGTTTTCAAAATGGCGACTGAACCTTGTTATTACCCCTCGTCATGTCGATTTTACGAAACGCGATATTTCAACTATTGGTTTTCAACTTGATTAACTTTAGTTAATTAATGATCCTATTGAAATCGTTATGGTATGGAATACCTGCAGATTATAAGTGGTTTGGTTGCAATGTAGTTTCATTGAAACTGAGGGCTGAATAAACCTTTCATTTACTTTTTGCTGAAATCTACCAAATATTTTGGTGAAAATGAACGTGAATTTTTTTTTTGAGAGAAAAGTTTTAATATGTTTACATATGTTCAATAAATATAAACCGATGTAGAGGGAATGGGGAATGTTTTGATACATCAAGATGCCACTTAACAAAGCCAATTTCAGGTCATAAGCCCTGTAAGCGCCTAGATAACCCACATTCGTTTCCAGCGTTTCACTGTACCTGTTGGGATATCCATAATATCTGGTATTAGCCCAGCATGGATATAATCCAGTAATTTGTCTACAAGTATTTGTACACATTCAAAATGTTGTTAAAAAGATTTACTGGTTAAAATATAAAGCGAATAAAAATTGGAGATACATCTTGAGGCGTCTTCTAGTAAGTAATTAAGTTCGGATGAGCCTTACCTAAAATGCTTAACAATCTTCTCAACAGATGTCACCAGTGAGAAAATCACTTGTAAAGTGACACGTGGCATGATAATTCATACTAACAGATGTTCCAAAATTAGTCATGTATGGTTATCAGCTGATGGGCGAATGGGGGAATGTTGTAATACATCAAGTGGCTACTCAACCCAGCCAATGACAGGTCATAAGCCCTGTAAACGCCTAGATAATCCACATTCGTTTCCAGAGTTTCTCTGTCTCTGTTGGGATATCAATAATATCCCATGCAGAGGTATTTTATTACTACTCTTAAGCCCGCTATATACGGGACAGTTTTCTGCGCAGTTTTCTATGCAGTCTGAAAACGGTCCCGTATACAACGAAAACTGTTTAAAAAACTGCGTGCTTATGTCAGATTTAAGCTGATATGACAGTTAATGTTTTTTATGTAAACGTTTAAGTAGACATTGGTTTATTGTATGCTTTTAAATACGTAAAAAACCAATAACATATTTACATTATTAGCTAAATATACAATTTCCTGAGAGCAAGCATACGATAATAACTTACAATCGCATTTCAAAAATACACATATTTAGCGAGTCTTTTGACAGAAGTTTGACAGACTGCACAGTTTTCTGAACAAGAAACTGTGTAGTTTTCTGAACAAGAAACTGTCCCGTATACAGAGGGCATTACTCTCCCCTTTATCCGCACCCAATAGTGCTTAAAGAAGTCTTCTGAATTTTTTTTACAGAAAAATTTCAAATATTCATTACAATTCACACAAAAAAATTACGGAATTAAAAAACAGGACGTGTCCCCATTGTTTTTAAGCCATCTTAAACAATTTCTTTCTAGAGACTTCATCTTGTGTCCCATAATTAAAATTCGCTTTCGGGGGAAATGAGAGTTTCATCAGATCTGATGATCTCTAATCCGACATTATGTTCCCGACGAGCCAACATGATGTAATGTTCTCGGGAAGACGCGAACTTAATTGTTACTAATCCAATTACTGGCGTCACTTTAGGGACCAGCGAGGTGTGCGGTGTGCGCAAGATGGAAGACGGTGAGGAGGTAGAACAAGAGAAAGAAGAATGTTCTAGAATTTAATATCAAATTGTTCTTTAATCTCCAGCTAAACTAATAAGAAAATCCTGTGCTAAAAATGTTTTCGTGTGGACGCGAATATTCAAAAATGTAGATTTAGGAAGTAGGATGAAATATCTCTAAATTACTATTTTTACTATTTTCCCTTATCCGCATTGCATTGGTACACCAAGTGCAGTGTATCTTGATCATTTTATTACATGAAGGCAAGATGATCAGTCTTACGCTTCAGCACCAGTCCAAGGTATCACACATGAAATATTAATATGAAAATCTCATGTAAATATATATATTCATGTTGACCCCCTAAGGGAATCGAACCCGCGACCTTAGGCACGGTAGCCAAATGCACACGGAATGCACACAAAAATAAATAAATAAGGTTGAAAATAATATTCATTTAAAAATCGTAAACAATGTCACAGCTTTTATCTACATTTACTGTTTCCGGTTTCCGTTTTTAAATCCCCGTAGCGACATTTCAAGCAAGCGGACCGCGTCCCGCTTCACTTTAATAATATGCAATATCAATCTACATACATGCTTCTATCGCAAAACAAGATGGCCGCCATTCAGTCTCCCTATAACAGCTGTTAACAGTATATCTGACAGCTCTATGGGTTCAGTTGACGGTATTAAATTTATTGAGTACATTCATTAAAAATAATGCTCGTTTCAGATATTATTGATATCCCAACAGAGACAGAAAAACTCTGCAAACGAATGTGGGTTATCTAGACGTTTTGTAATATAATAGATTTACCCATACCCGGAGAGCTTCCGTAGTGCTAACTCAGGGCCTTCCTCCGTGGAGATTCGACACCTTTTCTTACGTGCATTGGGCTCTCGATTCTCTCTCATTCAATCTCAGGTGGCGGGAAAATGCGAACTATTCAGGTGTGTGGACAATTTATGTTTATTAGGAAAGGGTACATCCTATAAGATAATTGAAAAGGTACATCCTATAAGATAATTGAAAAGGTACATCCTAACGCGCAAGAAATACATATAAAAACATAACAGTTCAATTGTAAAACTAGGATAGTGTTGAAGGCCTTCCTACACAGAGTTATTAAAATTAAACTTAAGATTAGATCATTGTAAAGGTGTCTCCCAAGCGGTGCGTACACGTGGGCTCCCAGGGTCTACTGGAGGGAGTCCGCGTTGCGGGGGGGGAAGGTTATAGCTGTCCCTGGCTCTCCAGGCCACGGAACAGGAGCTGATGAAAACGGCGGCCTTTGCCGCTAGCGGTGAGCGGAGGCGACCCGGTATAAACCTGTCCTGTCGGGAATATACTTAGGTCTAGCAGCGTCGATGAAGGGGCGACACGGCATGAAAGCCCAGTGTCTTGAGGCGGATATAATTATGAATCGCCGCTTTGCGCGGCTTTGCGTGAGGGAAACAGGTTGGCTCCGACCATGGCTGTGCTGAACTGGTCTCGTGCGAAGTTGTCGCTATATGCGACTTAAGGACTTCTATAGCTACCTTGGGACTCCTGCGTGAAGGCAGGGCACGGGACGCGGCCGTGGAGCCTGGAACCTGAGCACTACACTTTGATTCAGAAATACTAGGACTTGTGGCGAAAACTTTCAATCGTCCATCCTGGAAACGCTTCCGTGTCGAAAGCCGGGCCGGAGGGAAGTGGCGGAAAAGGTAGCCATTTTTGATGCCTCTAGAATGTCAGTCGTGCCAACTTAGCCGTGCTAAGAAAGGCCAAGATGGGTAACTTGATGAATTAAAGGTTGGGGAGGTAGGTACTGGGTTAAGTGGCCACTTGATGTACTACAACATTCCCCATTCCGCCCATCATCTGACAACCATATATGTCAAATTTTTTAAACTTCTATATATCTTGAGTTTTTACAAAAGTATCCACATTTGAGTTGATTTTTCGACAGGTTTAATATTTATAGTCGGAACGCCATCAGTTTCATGACGTCACTACTGTAAAATGACGCACTTTAGTGAACAGTTCATAGTCCATATGTACTATCTACAAGACATTCTGCCACTCTACTGTTACTTTGTACTGCTCGCGGTGACATATTGACGCCGGTAAGGGAAGTTTGGGATAACCTCGGCCAACGGACAGGGCCAGACTACATGACTTGTAATTGGGTTACTTGGTCAGCTTGACTGACAATCGGCTTTGGACAAAACAATTCTTATATTTCTTTGGTAAAATAACGCCATTCAAAATTAGCCTTTGAATTGATTTAACATCGTTGTCGGCATTTTATTTATAAAAAATACAGTTGTACTTTTTAAAAATGTTTTCTATACCCCTGGTATTTTAAAATGAACTACAATTTTTTTCAGTAATTTTTTTATTAATTTGTATGTATTTACCATACCTACGCCCGTTATATTTATTCAAATGAAAGTCATATCAACAAATCATAAATTATATATAAATATTTATGGTAGAAAACTCTAGGTACACTATAAGTTGTGAGAATTGTTGGTATTTTCCAATTTAATTTTAGTAGCTACCTGAAAAATAATTATCAAGAAAATGTAATATTTAATTCATCCTTTTTTAATCATGTGAATATTGTTAAAAATGCAGGGATCTAGTTTTATTTTTTTTATCAAATTTCCATAAAGTTTTACAATATTCTACATTTAAAAAATATTTTCGTTCCTTTTTATATGGGTTTTGGCTATTCATTATCTAAGGATTTTTGGAGTTCTGAGATTCAAGAGCCCAGGAGACCAATTAAACGAGGAGGATTACAACACAGAACACACTCATACGCAAGAAAAATCGTCTAGAATTTTGTGGTCTTACTAGAAATCGAACCCTAAACCTCTGTAGCAAGAGTAATCCTCGTTTGATATTCTCAATTTATCTAAGTTGTTGTCTCATTTTCTTTACCAAAATGTTTTTCAAATCGATTTTTTTCCTAGATATCATATCATACCAATCAATATTCTCGATGAGGGGCTTAAAAATAATAATGAGGAAATCCACTGCTACCAGGAATAGAATTTTAAAAATGCTTTCGTGTAGACACGAATATTTAAAAAAAAAAATTAAGTTGGATGAAAATATCCCCAAAATGCACGCAAAAAAAAATAAAAAATGTTGAAAATACCATTCATTTAAAAATCTTAAACAATGACGTCACTCACTTGTATCTAAGTGTTAGGGTTTCCGGTTTCCGTTTTTAAACCCCCGTAGTAGGGTGTGTCACGCTCCATGGTAAAAAAATTAACTATATTTTATTTTGGTGAGATAGTTCTCAAAAGTTGTATTAGGTATACAGAATTAAATAAAAGAAAATAAAATTTAAGTAAAAAAATCATCTTTGGCTCGCTAAAATGGATTTTAATTCTAAAAAAATTTTTTGATTATCGGTCAGAGAGAAAAAAAATTATGAGAAAAACCATTCTGTTTTTATTCATTTTTATTTCTTCGGACTGTTAAATTACTAAAGATTTTTTTATGTACTGTTCGTAAGATAAACTTATTAAAAATGAAAATTAGTCTGTTTAAGCAAAAAATTCATGAATTAAACTTTTTTTTAAATGGAAGTTTTACACTATTTAAAACCTATTAATGGATAATATACAAAAAAAATAAAGAAAAAATACTAAACTAGCAGTAAAAAGTTATTTGGAAAAATTTTTTTAAAAGAAGTATTTTTTTTGAATTTTCAAAACTTTGGGTATTTTTAGCGAGCCAAAGACGATTTTAAAGATAAATTAAAAAAAGGGCTTTCTTATTTTTAGAGTACAACACAACTTTTGAGACCTATACCGTATTCTGTATTCAAAAATTTTAAAAAAAACGACACACCCTACCCCCGTAGCCACCTTTCAAGAAAGTGGACCGCGTTTCCATGGCATTTTAATATGGGAATACAATCTGAATACAATCTACATACAAGCTTCTATCCCAAAACAAGATGGCCGCCATTCAGGCAGAACACAGCTGTTTTTAACAGTATATCTGACAGTTGAGTTGACGGTATATTTATTATCGATGCTCCGGCCGTCCGTCCCGCGTCAGTTTGCATAGAAACGATTTTTGACAGTTACAAATACCACCTACCGCCGCGCCGTTAGCCACCCGTTTTATGACGTCACTCCTGCAAAAAATGACGCACTTAGTACATAGTAGTATTCGCGCGGTATTTGAAATGTGCAACTTTAAAAAATCGTATCTTCATTAAAAACACACAAAAAAGTATAGAAAAATAAAATAAAATAAATTAACACGCTAGAAAAAAAATTCATAGCTTAATTTAACAAAAATATTACGTAAACCTTACGATTCATCTTCCAAAATTTATTCAATTAATTAGTTACTAAGCTTTCATCCGGGCAAAGTAAGCGACATACAAGTATCTAATTAGCTACGCAGCTAACATCAACTCTTATGTCAGAAGTGAATGCTTTCTGCTATGTGGTATTAGGAAGTTACTTCATAGCGATGCGATGGCAGAGCCGGCTTGAGGCATGGGCTCACAGGAAATGAAAAACATTATAACTTTGCTATTAATTGCTAATTTGTTAACAAAAACAAAAAATTAAATATATATATATGTACGTACAATTAGAGGCGAAGTCGGTGTTTTGTGCCGTCCTTTCCCCACGGGGGTGCTTTGAGTCGGGGATCCCCCTTTTGTCTCCGCTGTCGGAATCCTTTCCAGGGGTGACTTGTACTCGATATTTTTCTACCATGTCCTTTTATACACCTTTTTTTAATGTTTTTTTTGTATTGTTTTAAGCTTTTACGGCACATTTTGTTGACTGTATTAATTTGTATTTTTGTTTTATATATTTATGTACATTATAAAGAAAAAAAAATATATGATGTGGAGACACTGAGGGATCGTAAGGGTAGCGGCATCATGATTTTCTTTTGACTTGATCGATGCTGTCGCCCTCTTCACTTGGAAACTTTGGCCCTGCAATTTGCTTATGCATTTGCAACAGCAAGAATTTAAAGTCCTGCATAAAATAGCGTGACTGACAGAGAGTCCCCAAGGACTCTATAACAGTCGTGGGTGGTGGTGGGATCGATCCCTCAGTGTACGTACAATTATTTATGAAGAAAAGGGAAAGGGATAGGAATAGGGAGTAGAAGTTAGTATTTGAGAAAGAAAATGTTATTTCAAGAAGCTATTAGTATATCGGCGAATTTCATCTGAATTCACAGAATTAATAAATGGTAGTTTGAATTTAAAAAATGAAGCCCCAGGCGGTGGAGCTAGTTGGCCCAGGGCTTCGAGTCCTGCCGCCGGCCCTGAATGTGTACCAAAGTACCTCATTTCCGACTTGTGAATGAATTTTTAATCCCTTTAATTGAAATCCAAGTCGGCGAGTGGTTACATAAGTAGATTGACTTAGCACTTGACTTGTGAATATTTAAACCTGTGCTGTGATGTGATGGAAGGCTGGAGGTGAAGTGGTCCATGAACTTGCGAATTCACCAACTGGATAAGTGATCATTTCATTAACATAATTTACATTAAAACAGCTTTACCATTACCTGGAAATTAATGGATTTCCGTGGTGAATAAATTTACGCTAAATGCTTGAAAAATAAAACTTACATTTTATAATAATAATATGTCGTCAAGAAAGTTCTCTACAAAAACGAAAAGAAAGAGATGAAATTAATTAAGCTAACGTTTATTTATTCTACTCGTAAAGTAGAAATAGTTGAAGTGGTTAAAACAGTTCTAATGATTTTTTAGAGGAATGTTCAAAAATGTTATTAATTTATTTATTCAATTTATAACTGGGACCAGTAAGATTTCCTGTTGATTGAAGTTAAGTCTCTGGGCATTGTTAGCATTATTCAGCTTTGTTGTTAATGCTAAATGTCTAAATCCTTTGTATAATTAGGTCATCATCATCATCATACCATATCCGCTCCCTATATGGAGCATATGGAAGCCACAAACTGCCTCCAGGCCAAGCGCATCCTGCCAAGTCAAGTCCACGTCCCGCAGCTCTGACGCAAACTGCCGACGAATTGTCAACAGTGCACGACTAGGACGCCGAGAACCTGATGCCTTGTAAATATAGGCAACATGGTGGCGGCTCTCGGGAGGCGTGCGTAGTATATGGCCTAGCCAGGGAAAACGCCTTCGCCGGATGACAGTAGATACCAAGGGTTGCTGTGTCCGTTGCCTCACCTCTGTGTTCCTTACTAAGTCAAACCACCATTATTTAGTTCATATCTCATTATTTAGTTCTTCTTCACTTTGATTATTGTCCAAAATACCAAGGGAAACTTCGAAAAAATATTTTTCATATTTGGAATAAACGTGATGTAGATTTAGTACTCTGCATAATATTTTCTCTACATTTTACTCTACCCTTTCATTTTCTTTTTTTTTCATCATAACATTCTACACGCACGTGATGACGTGAGTCCGTCTCACTCGTGGAATATTTTTCTGGAAATTTTCTCAACTTTCCCGCCGTTTTATGACATTTCGTTTTACGCGGAAAGTGGCGGCGCCGGTGTTGCCAGGCCGCGCCATTTCTCGGGTCAAATATTGACGATCCGAAATTGCTTTCCAGTCACCCCAGGTAGGTACTTTTACACTTTTTATGCTTTGCCCCTGGCAACGTAAACCAAATGCTATAGTAAAACTAACTTATTTGCTGAAAATATGGAATATGTGACATTTTGTGAAGAAAAATCGAAAACAATAATACAAGTCCAAATGAATAGAGTAATAAATATATAAAATATAGAGACAAAAAATAATTGTCTTGTATCAAGTAAACAATTATTTCGTTAACAACATTTTGAATGTGTACAAATAGTTGTAGACAAACTACTGGATTAAACCCATGCTGGGCTAATATCAGATATTATTGATATCATCTAGATAATCCACATTCGTTTCCAGAGTTTCTCTGTCTCTGTTGGGATATCAATAATATCCAATTATTTCGTTGTTTTTTTTTTCTTCCGAGTTGAAAGAAACAAATAAAAAATCACTTCAAACTACAGTTTTTATTTCCCAACGCCAAGACTGTGAAGACTAAAAAACTCTTTGAATGACTTTGGAAAAGTTTTATTGTAATTTTACAGATAATTAAGAATGTTATAAGATGCCATAGCCGAGTTTAATCAACTTTTAACTCGGTGTATTGTGTTTTTCAAATGGTTTATGTAATAAAATAATGTTTTTTCATTTCTTTGAGTACCTACAAATTACTTTTGTGAAAATTGCATTAAATTATAACATATAATAAATATATATTATGTGATCATAAAACCAATTGGGAAAACTATTTAACTTGTAGGGTAGGGTGTCCCAGATTTTTTAAATTGAGTATTACTTAAAAATTGAAAAACTTCGAGGCCTTGTCGGCACGAGTTAAATCATTGTATACATATGAAATTTCGTATGTAGATAGGCCATAGTAATTGTAAAAAAGATAGAGGGTATGCGTTTTCAAAATCGAAAAAAAAAATTTTTTGGTCCCATACTATATTTTGTTTTCACCCTACTAGGGTGTCCCTTATTTTTCAACTTGATTATTATTTAATACTTAGGGCCCACTTTTTTTTGTTGCTATATAGCACTTGTTCAGAAAATGTTAGTTCATTTGGAGTACAGTAACCCGTGCCGACTTGCATCGGAACATGTTCATACAACATGAAGGGAATTTCTCTAATTTTGAAAAACTTTGAGGCCTCGTCGGCACGAGTTAAAATCATTGTACACATATGAAATTTCGTATCTGAATAGGCCATAGTAATTGCAAAAAAGATAGAGGGTATGCGTTCTCAAAATCAAAAAAAAAATTTTTTTTTGGTCATATATGGGACACCCTAATGTAGGGACTCCAACACTTCACCAATCAATCAATTATTGATCAAACTAATCAATACCAATCAATTATTGACCTATTAAAAATGGCATCTGTCTTTCTACAGTTGAAATTGTCCAACTATATGGAGCTGTAAAGGCGGCCTATAAAACACAAGTGCAGAAGCGATGTACGAGTACTGGATGAAGGATTGAAAACAATCTGTATTTAGTGCCGCTTTACGTGGAATAGAAATGTTCGCTAAGTGATGAAATATGTAGCAACACACATGCTCTCCCTGGGCTAATAACAAACTCTTTTTATGTAGCCACTCGCCTGGAAATGACTCGCAACCGGCCGTAAAATTTTCTATTAAAAACATTTGCTTTGCACATAGTAGGTACCTACATATAGTATACTTACATACAGCGAATGCGTTTAAAGAAGTATTCATTTACAATTTGGCATCTCAACGTTTATAATTCACGGCAAGTTAGAAACGCGAAATTAATCATTCCTAAATTCAATAATTACTATGGCGAAAGATCATTACCAGTTGCGATCCCCAGAATCTTAAATTCTCTACCTAGGGAAATAATCAGCATTGGTAAGATAGCATTGTTAAAAAGGGCCACCAAAGAGCATCTATTTAATCAAATAGTAAATAGGTGATACTTTTGAAATTTCACTTCTCATTGCCTATGTACTTACCTATGTATGTATGTATTGTTATTCTTTATATTGTATAAGTTTCACAGCTAAAATCAAATCTTGTTTCTCATTGCTTTATTTTATTTACGATGATTCTATGTGCCAAGACTAACTAAAGAAATCCACTGATAACCACATGGTTAGTGGAATCTTTTTTATTTTTGTATTTTTTGGCAATGAAACTTGAGAAAAAAAAAAAAAAAAAAAAAAAAACAGAGCCAAGAAGTTTGGAAAGGAATATGGGATATCTAGGCGTTTATAGGGCTTATGACCTGTCATTGGCTGGGTTAAGTGGCCTCTTGATGTATTACAACATCCCCCATTTCACCTAGAATTTAACATCCATATCTGCCAATTATTAGAATTTGTATATATATACGGTGAAATGGCGCGACGCTTCACATGTGAACACTCTCTGTCATCTATTGAGAAAGTTATAAGCATAACAAATTGAAGAGTCATCTTCAGGCGTTTCCTAGTAGGTGATATAATTCGGTAAGAATCTCACTTGCAATCATAAAGTTTTCTGCTAAATGCTTATCAATTTCTCAATGGATGACAGAGAGTGTTCACATGTGAAGCGCGTCGCGCCATTTCACTGTTTATATACAAGTTATGATAATTGGCAGATATGGATATTAAATACTAGGTGAAATGGGGAATTTTGAAAACGCCTAGATATCTATATATTCCCTTCCAAACTTCTCGTCTCTGTTGAGATGTCAAATTGTAATTATTAGCCCGTAATGGGTGAAATCCAGTTTTTGTCTACAAGTATTTGGACACACTCAAAATGTTGTATATATATATAAGTATTCAATTCTTTATTTTTAGTGCTTTCACACAAACATCATGTATAGATAGACAGTAATAAGAACAATAACTCAAGAAAATGCGCTAAAATCGGAATAAAAAATTATAAACGTTCTTTTAAAACTAAGAAATTTACATTGTATTATTTTTCAAAGGATAGGTATTAAATGTATTTTTAATTTAACTTAATTGTTATACAGGTTGTAACAAAACTCGATGTACAAGCGGGAAACCAGTGAATTCACATCATATTTCTTCGATTTCGATTTTGTAGAGTAAAAAAAATTTGATTCGACCCATAGTTTTCGAGAAAATTGAGTAAGAAGAAGTTGATTTTTTTTTTCGATTTTTTTTTGCAGATTGTTATCAAGTATCATTTATTTAGTCAAATTAAAAATTCAAGCAATTTTACTTAATTTGCGGTACTTCTGAAAGATTTTATGAGAAGAAAAAAAAAAAATTTTCAACCTAGATTAAAAAGTCATATTACACATTAGACTACAAATATGATTTAGTAAAGTGATAAAGTGCTGGAATCCAATTTGTCTTGCAGCTACAAAGCGCATGGACAGCTGAAATTTCAGGTCTCCACCTACCGCATTTAATTAAAAATAATTTGTATGGTCGCGACATGATTTAAATGATAAGTTATGAAAAATACGATAGGGGCTCAACTACGATAGGGTTTGTACTACGAGAACAGCATCACAGTGGGTACTATTATTAAATATCGCAATGGATGGTTTTAAAATGCTCGCAAAAATCGGTAGATTTTCGATATAAAAAAAACTCTCAAAGTACTTGATTACATTCATTTTCCAACACGTCTAGTTAGTTCCTAAGGTATTTCATACATAACAATATATTCCTTTTTACCGATCTTTTATCCAATTCTAATAACAGTTTACTTAAACTTCCGACGAGGGGGAGCTTTACTTTACCATGTCCAATCATATTAGGATACAGGAATATTCTGCTTCCATCTGACGGGACACAAACCCGGTAACCTAAGCTGGCAGCCCTCTGTCCCCCCCCTCGACCACGACGTAGCGGGGAGCGAACCCAACTCCGGATTACTTACCTTTAGCCTGACTACTTTACCTTAGACCTATTCCATTCCGATCCTGATGGGAAATCTATACATTTCTGAGAATAATAGACATGTTATTTTTGGGTGATCTTTGCCTACCTTGAAGATTTGGGGTAAACAGTTTTATTATTATCAATTTTAAAAAAAAGCGTTACATGAGTTTTATTTTCTTGTAATATACACAACCACTGGTTTCGAAAGGGACGTTTATCCATCGACTAGTGAAAAAAACGACAGCCGATGAAATTAGCAAACAGTTGTGAGTATTCCGAGTCTTAATGGTAATTATTTGTTCAAATACCCCATAATAGTATAATTTCTAATAAATATGTATACAGAAATAGATAAAACCATGGTATAAAAAATACTTTAAAAGAATATTAAAAAAGATATTCTAAAGAAAATTTATCAGTAGAGTATTCCCAAGTAACAATTTAGTTCTAAAAACGTCATAATTAGGTTCTACAACGGTTCTAAGACAAAAATTATGACCTTCTTAGAAATAAAATTGTTTGTAATATAAAAATTGGCATGTAATATTCGTAACATAAACAATATTGAGTTTGGATATTATTATTATTATATACATGGAGGAACAACTCGTAGTACAACCCGAAAACTGATGAATCTACATCATATTTAGAGTCGAATTTGTGGTATGACCTTTAAATCTGAGCTTCAAAAAAATTTTTTTTCTTCTTTTCAAGCTTTCATAAGTACCGTAGATTAAGTAAAATTGTACGTATTCTTGTTAAAATTAAGTTTTTGGGGTATGTTTTCCTTATTCACAGTATTAATTTGACTATTAAAAAAAAATTGTAAGAATTAAAATTTAAAAAATTAGATTCTTGCTCAATTTTCTCGAAAACTATGAGTAAAAAAAAACTATTCTAAAAAATCGACTAAAAATATTACGTCGATTCACTGGTTTTCAGCTTGTACATCGAGTTTTGTTACACCATGTATAGTAGGACCTCTTTGAGTTTGAATCTGTCAGTCGTTTTCTTTGAGTTTTTTTTTTTGGTATTTAAAATTGATGTTTTTTTGAATAGTTTTTGTTAGATAACTCACCAACCATTGTTAATTTATCCTTAGGTTAAGTTTGACTCGCAATTGGATACAAACCTGTTTTATATCTTTCTCGTTATTTTGCATAATAATTAGCATACTTTGATACTATTTCAATATAATAATATTATAAGCCTTCTAGCCTGTAGCAGCAGGCTGCGAAATAAAAAATAATGTATAATTTGAATTCAGTAGTAATGTATGGTAGTGAAGCGTGGTGTTGGAAAAAGAAGGATGAAAGTAGACTGAATGCTGTTGAAATGCGATCTCTGTGTGGTAAGACTATGTATGATAGGTGTACAAATGTCGAAATTAGAGCAGAGTGCAAGGCTGAGATAAGCATTATCGACAAAATTAAGAAAGCCCTTTTACGATGGTTTGGTCATGTGGAGCGAATAAGTGACGAAAGAACGGCTAAAAGAAGTTTAAATGCAAGTGTGCCTGGATGTAGAAGCCGAGGAAGGCCGAGAAAGACATGGCATGACCAAGCACGACAAGTACTTGAAAGTGGACATGTGAAAAGTCGGAATAATCGGCGTATGTGCATGAGAAGATGTATGAATGTAGAGGAAGCAAAGGAAGTATGTCAGGACAGAGTGGTATGGCGTTCTATCCTCTCTATGCCTACCCCTACGGGGAAATGGCGTGATGGTTAGTTAGTTAGTTAATATTTTTTAAATATTTTATCTTTTAAATTTGATGGAGGGTTAGATAACCACATGTAAAATAATTGATTCGAATAGTTTTCCGGATATGTTAAGAGTATTTTTTTATTTTTTTCAATTTGTGTGGATTCTGAATAGTCAATTCAGATACCTTCTTACTGCCTGCCTGCCTGCCTGCCTGCCTAGCCCCTAGCCCTATTACTCACCCGAACTATCGGGTTCTGATACTCGTTTACCAGGCTTGCCTATTTGGGTTTATTTCAGTTGATTATAATATTGCTTCTCAATAAAATATCCCTATTATCTCCCCCTGAAAAAAAGGTAAAATAAAATTGTACCAGAAATAATAATGCCATAAAAATACCCACAATGAGGGAATCCACTGTTTTCTAAAGTAATTTTTTTCTATAAACTTACTATTTAACTAAACAAAAAAAAAAAAATTATATTTTTTTTTAGTTATTGATGAAGATACGATTTTTTAAAGTTACACATTTCAAATACCGCGCCAATAATACTACTATGTACTAAGTGCGTCAGTTTGCAGGAGTGACGTCACAAAACGGGTTGTTTAAGGCCATGGTATTTCTCCCAGCCAGTAACAAAACTGTCAAAAATCTATGCAAACTGACGCGGGAAGCACAGATAAAATATACCGTCGACTCAACTGTCATATACTGTTAACAGCTGTTCTAGGGAGACTAAATGGCGGCCATCTTTTTTGCAATAGAAGCTTGTATGTAGATTGTATCCATATTAAAATGCCATGGAACGCGGCTACGGGGTTTAGAAAACGGAAACCGGAAACACTACATTTAGATACAAGGAGTGACGTCATTGTTTAAGATTTTGAAATGAATGCTATTTTCAACATTTTTTACTAATTTTTGCGTGCGTTTTTGGAATATTTCATCCCACTTCAAAATTTTCAAATATTCGCGTCTACACGAAAGCATTTTTAAAATTCAATTCCGGGTAGCAGTGGATTTCCTCATTGTGTACCTACTGTAAAAAGATGATGTAAAAGTTGATTATGTTTGGTAATAACGAACAATACGATCTCTACGACTAATACTTTCTATAATCCGTACCTAATGGTGCATAGGGCACTGAATTGGTTAAGATTACTTATCATCATGGAATCCACAAACTGCCTCCAGGCCAAGCGATCGGCCGCCAGCTACCGTGCATCCTCCCAAGTCAAGTCCACGTCCCGCAGCTCTGACGCAAACTGCCGACGAATTGTCAACAGTGGACGACGACTTGTAAAATAGGCAAGCATGGTGGCGGCTCTCGGGAGGCATACGTAGTATATGGCCTAGCCAGCCGAAACGCCTTCGCCGGATGACAGTAGATACCAAGGTTTGGGTTGCCTCACCTCTGTGTTCCTTACAAAGTCAAACCACCGCACACTTAAAATTCTTCTAAGACAACTACTCTCTGCAGTGAGAAGTCTGCTATCTTGGGCCCTGGTTAGGTGCCACGATTCGCAGCCATAGAGGAGAACAGGTGTGATGCAGGAGATTACTAGGTACTTTAAATATAATTTCCTCGGACATAAATGATCCCAGTAATGTTACTAAACAGCAAGTTTACTCTAGATTCTAGATGCTTCTGTTTATACGTGTTTTATTTATTTGGATAATAAACCTACACCTAACTAACTAATCACGCCGTTTCTAGGTAGGCATAGACGATAGAACGCCACATCACTGTATTCTGGCACACTTTCCTTGATTACATCACATTCATACATCTTCTAATGCACGCACGTCGATTATTACGACTTTTTACATGACCACTTTCAAGTATTTGTTTTACTTGATCACGACTTGTCTTGTCTCGGCCTTCCTTGACTTCTACAACCAGAGACGCTCGCATCGCAAATCCCTTCAGCCGCTCTTTCGTCATTCATTCGCACATGACCAAACCATCGTAAACGACCTTAATATTGTCGATAATGCTTATCTCAGCCTTGCATTCTGCTCTTATTTCAACATTAGGGCACCTATCATATCATACATGGTTTTTTTCACACATTCTCCTGAGAGATCGTATTTCAACAGCGTTCAATCGACTTTCGTCCCTTTTTTCCCAACTCCATGCTTCGTTTCCATACATTGGGGTTAGTACCAGGACTCCATTATGGACCGCTAATTTATCCTTTCGCGATAGAACCTGTATCTTAATAGATATTCGTTTTTCCGTACTGAAATTAGATAGGTTAGATTTTATTATAAATCATGTAAATATAATCTTGTATTGCGACAAAATATTTTAGTTATTTAAAACATTTTTAAACGTGTGCAAAACCGCACATTCGTTATATAACATGACGTGTTTATTTTACCCAAGCTTGATGTTGAAAACTGCAGTAAAAAAATACATCTCATGCTTCAAAACATCGTTTGAATACCTAAATAAAAAAATAAAAATCGTTTCTTTATAATGCTTGAAGAAGGAGTTTAGTTGAAAAGAATTCGCGCCTTTTGCTCGAAGCTTTGTACGAAAAATTCCCCCTCCTTGGCACATAAAATAATTTCAATGTTTACTGCCCCAGTCGGCCATTTTATATTTCCGGGGAGTGCATTACGCCACTAGCTCTCGACTCTTGGGAGAGATTCAAACAGAAATTATCGATCCAATTATACCTACATACGAGACCACTTCAATATAATTCGAGTATAGAAGTCAAAATTACGTGTTCATATGTCTGGTCAGTAGAAGTTAGAAGTTCCTACATTGGGAGGGCGTTCAAAACTTCTACTTTTGTAAACGTAGTTATATACAGGGTGTAACAAAACTCGATGTACAAGCGGGAATTCAGTGAATCTACATAATGTTCGGAGTCGATTTTGTAGAGTAAAATTTTTTGATTTGACCATTACTTTTCAAAAAAATTGAGGGCGAAGTTTTTTTTTTTTCGATTTTTTTTTGCAAATTGCTATCAAATATCATATATTTAGTCAAATTAATACTATCCATGAAGAAAACAAAATTAAAAAACTGCATTTTAATAAGAATTTATTCAATTATACTTAATCTGCCATACTTATGAAAACTTTTGTGAGAAGAAAAAAATTTTTTTTCAAGCTCGGATTAAAAAGTCATATTACACAATCATCTCCAAATACGCTGTAGATTCATCAGTTTTCGGGTTGTACTACGAGTTATGTTTCACCCTGTATATAACAGTTTGATAATCCAAGCATTATATTTCTAATAGTCATCATCATCATCATCATACCCATAACGTCTAATAATCATCGTTTCAGGAAGCAAATCTAATAGATATTAGACGAATATATTTATTGCAATTTTTAAATAATGTATTTAGGCACCAAAACTTTTTTGCTAGAAGCTCAAATAGGTCTAGTCAAAGAAAATTCCGAGTGTTAGAAATTCCACATTGTAAATCACGACTTGCTCAGAGACATGCACATATAATTGCCCCCAGTTTAATTAATAATTTTTTAACTGACAATAAAATGGCATTGACAAATTTTCCAAATTTTTCATCTTTTAAAAAATTAACACAAAGTTGGATACATAGTGTAAAGGTAGAATCATTCTTACTATAAAGACTATAACAATAACATAATCTACGTCATTTTTTATTTTGTATATTATAATTATTTCCTTTTTCTTCTTCCGGTATAAAGATACCAATATTTTGTATTCCTTTTTTTTTAAACTATCTTGTTTACATTATCTGTTATTTTTCCATTTTTACATGACTTTATTTTTCTCTTTTGCCATACTGTTTGACTTTCAAAGTATACCCACAAACAGGCTATGCCTTGGTGGGATTTTTTTAAATGTATATGTGTTTTTATTGTGTATTTCTTTGTAAATAATTTTTTTTCTTTTGAAAATTTTTTTTTTTCTTTAAATATATATTTTTTTTTTTTTAAATAACCGCTTCCGATGTTGAGCATATGGATTCCACAAACTGCCTCCAAGCGATCGGCCGCCAGTTCCCGTGCATCTTCCCAGGTCAGGTCCACGTACCGACACGCGACGGATTGTCAACAAATTTTCAAAAAATTCATAACACCACTTATTATCGAACTTCCACCGTCTAAAGACATCAGCAATTAGGCCAATACACTGAAACTTGTGACGTAGATGTCTAGTGATGACGCAGATGCCTAGTGATGACGTATGAGTGACGTAGTGGGTCACTAGGCAACACAAGGCACGGTAGTATTTTTCAAGTATGGAATGCCACTTAAAAGATCGGTAGGTAGGTACTGTTATTTTCTTAGAATACTTCATGTTTATTATTGACTTTAAAATCCTGATTAAAAACTTCAAAGTTCACAATCCATTATTTTTTTAAACTGAAGTCTAGTGGCGCAGTAATATAAATGAAAATTTCAGCGAAGAAATTGCAATTTTCAACACATCCGAATGGCGTATTTAAGTTTCAATCAGAATAAACACTCCTAAGAATAAATTTTATAGCTGCAATACTGTGCAACGTTGTCCATACAATCCAGGTTCCTGGATCCTGGATCCTGGCGAGGCAATGAGAGCTCCCATAAAGGCGGGGAAATGGCGCCAATCCTAGCGGAACGACCGGAAGCTGCTGCGGACGCCATAAAAATACACGGCTTTTCATTAGGGACCAATGTTTTTAATTGATATTATGAATTAAATTAGACGATGCTATTTTTGATATTTGAGTAGAAAAATCTATCGTGCTCGTAATGGGATGATATAATTTTAAACAATACTGTAAAATAGTTCAAGTTTATTATAATACAGTTTTACACAAAAGTCAGTGGTCAGTGAAAATCTACGCACATTTTCTTAATTATTTTTCATTATTAAATTTATTTAGTACTGGTCAAGCCAAAATAAGCACTTCATTTTGCAAGGGTTATCTATGGTGGTTAGGCCAATATGTGGGTACCCACTAATTCTTTTGTATTCATGTTCCAATGTGGTTCGACTACAAGAGTAATAACGCCGCTACGCTGCTCGTCATCTGTGTGTGCCGCCCTCGTCATCTGTGTGTGCCGTCAAGTTAAGTGTCCATCAACGCCGCCTCCAACTATTGGGTTCATCAATTCATCCGCCGCTTCGCAGTCACGAGGAAGACCAGTTGCTCGATCACAGATCACTACCGACTCGGTAATAAGCGACGTGATAACGATTTCTTACCCATGGATGTTTAACGTTTTCGCGATCACAATGGAACACGCGTTAAAAGTTATCGATCGGGATTATTAAACGAGCGCTACTAGTCGCGAGCCATTTCCCGAGACATATCTTATTCGCACATATCTTCATTCAATCTTTCTCGAGTGCCGTATTGCATTTAGCCGGTTTTCGGCAAGCCAAATATTGAGAAAAGCAGTCGACATAATAAACAAATCCGACAAGCGCGTTGATTTGACTTTGACGTTTGGCCGCGATATCGCGTGCCGAGCATCTCCGAACGTTGCTTCGGGCAATGCTCGGCTCGGCGAACGTGGTATGGAACGTATGTTGATTGTGATCGGTCAAATCGTTAGCGTTAGCACGTGGTTAGCACGTTTTTAACTACGTCGATAGTTATCTGTGATTGAGCTCCAGGGAAGAATCTCAGGTTAGTGGACGCCTTTGCATCTGACTTATCCTGGGTATTTCTTGTATTTATGAAGTCATAACATATTACATAGCGCCCACGCAAACGCCCACTGTTGGAAATTTGTCTAACAATATTAGGTATTTAATTTTTGTAATTATATCTTTAATTTTCGAAGTTATCATCCCGCCTGGAGTTGGCTATTTACACGCCACTCCAAGTACTTTATAATTTTTACATAGACTAATATTATTACATTACATTTAATTATTATTTTTCCTAACTATTCTTATCCTACCATTATACATTTTTCAATTTAGCTATAATATGATACCTACACTAATATTTTCACACATATATTTTTTTTACATTTAACTTTAAAATAACTTTACATGTTGTTCATTTCTTATTTCATCTGGAATCTCCTCATACATTTTAATACCCTTATACATGAGACAATTCTGTGACATAGTTTTTCTCTTTTCTTTTCTAATCTTATATTTTTTGACCTCTTGTTGCATATTTATGAAAATATCATTATTTTTTTATTTGTTATGCAAATATCTTGGAATTATCCCCTTGACAATTTTGTTAATTTCATTAGCAACTTTATATTGAATTCTTTGGTCTACTGACATAATATTCAAAAGTTTAATCATTTTTTTAATGTTTGTTCTTCTACTACATAAAGTGGTCACTTAACCCAGCTAATGACAGGTCATTAGCCCAGCAAACGCTCGAATATCCATATTTCTGAATTCGAAAAAAATCTACCTCATCTCTGTAAGGATGTAAAATGAAATTTAAACCTTTTTAGTGTTATTTCAAATGACGGCTCTTAATGGAGAACCCTATATTATAAGCAGCCCCTCTTCCGGTGGAGGATTTGGCGGTAAAAGGACCGCCAACATAATAAGGTCGTCAGGACCCCCGGCCCGTACAAAAGGGACAGCTTTATATAAATATAAATATGACCGCGATACGTCTCTATTTACGCAGGTTGAATGAGGCCCCAAGGTAGGGGAGAAATATGTTTTGCGGTGGAAATATTAAGGGAGTATTTATGTGGGTGTGTTGGGTGTTGAATCAATCAAAGGAAAATTATACTTGCCTGTAAAAAATTGCAGCCCAAAACTTTAAATCTGCCGATTAATTAAGAATCAAATTTTTTTTTTTTAAATTTTATTATTTTTTTTTTTTTTTTAAAGAAACATTTGAGTTCTTGTGATATACTCAAATATTTCAGTTTTGGGACTGCTTTCAAATAGTCGGAAATAACTGTGTCAGAAAGCAGGAAACAAGTTGTGCTGGAGTGGGATTCGAACCTAGAGATTCTAATCCGGAGTCCTCAAATCTACCACTAGACCACAACCCGGTTGAATTACATTGTTAGTTTAGAAAAATAAGACCAAAATACAAGGTGAGTGACTGAAACCTAACTGTCTGTCACTGTACTCTGTTATCTCTGTTATCCCTAGAAGACATGAATCCCGAGAGTTCAATGATTCCTAGAATTCCAAGAAAATGGAACTAGATGTTTACATTCTAAAAACCTTCCTTTTTAACTGACGTATTTTTTATCTGTTAGTTTGTTCCAGTCGCATTTATGCTAATCATCATCATCATACCATATTCGAGCATATGGATTCCACAAAATGCCTCCAAGCCAAGAGATCGGCCGCCAGCTCCCGTGTATCCTGCCGGCGGGTTGTCAACAGTGGACGTCCAGGGCGCTGAGAATCTGATGCCTTGTAAAATAGGCAAGCATGTTAAATGCCGCCTTTATAACGCCTGCATCACACACTGCTCTCCTCTATGGCTGCGAATCATGGCACCTAACCAGGGCCCAAGGAGTTTTGAGAGCAGGTGTCTTAGAAGAATATTAGGTGCGCGGTGGTTTGACTTTGTTAGGAACACAGAAGTGAGGCAATGGACACAACAACCCTTGGTATCTACTTTCATCCGGCGAAGGCGTTTTGGCTGGCTATGCCAAACACTTCGTATGCAGTAACATAAACCTGTTCAAATTGTTATTTAAGTAGCATAAAATTTGTTTATTATTTGTTTATTGTGGTCCCTAACATTACATATCTTATTCATTACAGATGGTGTGTGAAACTAATTTGTTATTGATATCTTCTCTACTAGGTGGCGTTTTGCGCACCTGTCTCAGAGAAAGATATGTACAATATTATAATTATTGAAAAGATATGTAATTACTGTATTTGCCTGAAAATTTAAATTTATGATTTACAATTTGGGATTTTGAATAAGTTTATGTTATTTTAAATATGCTATTACAATAGGTTATTAAAATATAAATTTTCCTGAATCAACTAAATTTTATCAAAAAGTATATTAATTGGAAACTTACTAACACTACTACTCAAGTTATTGGGTCCTTAGAAAGAAACATACTTAAACAAAATATTATCGGATATTACATACAACTAGATTATCTCTGAACAATCAATAGTTGTTCAGAATTTACAATATCTAAATCGACGAGCCACATGTTGAACCTAATTTAGTCGTTTTAGTATTTTTTTCCAACTTATTGTACAGGTAAGGAGATAAAAATATTGAGTGCCGTTGTCCAAATTTTGTGCTCATTTTAGGTGTTATCAATTTATTATTGCCTGCAAATCTAGTAGAATGATTATGATTAGTAGGGTTAGTAGAGTCTGTTTTTAATGCGGCTCGAACAAATTTCCTAATTGCTAATTGCCTAACATCATCAAGTATTTTACACTCTTTAAACAGTAACTTGGATGGGTATGTAAAAAGGTCTACCTCTAGATACTCGCAGGACGCACTTCTGGGCCCTCCTTACTACATCAATATGGCATTTGGCTGCTCCTCCCCAACTCCCGATGCCATATAGAATCAAAGATTGGCACAGGGCAAAGTACACAGTTCTTAATTGTTTTTCATTTAGTATATTTTTCAGGTTACTAAATACATAAATCAGCTTACGTATTCTATTTGATGTGGCAAGTATATGTTTGGTCCAGTTTAAGTGGTTGTCTATAATCACCCCAAGATATTTGATGTCAGTCGTTCTGTCTATATGTGGGCAATGGCATTGGTGTGAGTCGCAGTTATTTGAGTGCAGCTTTAGTACATTTGATATTGGAGGTTGTCCTCTCTCTGTGATGCTAAATGTTAGTAGTTTTGTTTTTGTAGAGTTAAGTGTTAAAAGATTAGAGTCAAGAAATTGTTTTGTAGTTTTAAGTCCGGAATGGTAAGCAATTACTACCTGATTGTTAGCTAATAGGTATACAATGTATTGCGAACTCGCGATTTTTGCATTGAACCGACGCGCGACGACGCAAAACAATAGGTAATTTATAATTTTAAAAAAATCGGTGTGCGTTGGACCACACGGTGGAAGTTATACTTCTTTGGCCATTCTCATACACCCACTCACGCACACAAACAGACAGGATATATAAATGAAATATAAGACATTTTTCAATATTATTCAATATATTATACGTGACTTCATTATTATATTATTTATTTATTTATTTATGGATGATTTATAAAGCGCTATTTTCGCGAGAAATCGCCTCAAGAGCGCTGTACAATAAAGAGGCTAGACCACAACACGTTTTGCAGCTACCAAGCGCATGAACGGTTGGGGTTCTATTCTAGTCTCCTACAGTTACAGACTTACATAGTAAAATAAAATATTTTGAAGTTAATTAATTTACATAGATTAATATTGAAACTATTAAATTATATAGGTAATATTACAAAAGTATAGGACAAAGGTGATAGTTACAAGTTTAAAGCAGAATTAAAAGTTGAAATTAGTTTTAAAAAGGCACTTGGACTTGAAGTTTAACAGTGTGGGAGACTAGACCACCATCTTGCAGCTACAAAGCGCATGGATGGTTTGGAATCTAGCCCCCTTAGTAGATCTAACTTGATTTTAAAAACCCTGAGTAGTACTAAGCAAAATTTAACTTTCCGGAAGGCTGTACCACTACTCATCTTGCAGCTACAAAGCGCATGGATGGATTGGAACCAGCCTCCTTCAAAGTTTAACTTGATTTTAGTACTGCAGGTATGATTGGCAGAATTTATTTATCTGAAGGCTAGACCACAACTTGTCTTGCAGCTACCGAGCGCATGGACTATTGGGGTTCTAGCTCTTCTTTTTCTATAAATGGATTTAGTGCTACAAGTAATGGAGTTTTACAATAACAATAATGAATAATATTAAAATAGACATATACAACAGCAATTAAAAACTACAGTAATAGATTTCGTTCTTCGGTTCAAATAATATTGTCAAGTCTAAATAATTTCACAAAAATAACACTTCCACTAATCACAATCATAAATCTTAAGTTCTTTGTTTATTTTTGTTCATTGTTCTGGGAGGGTCCCGGCAGTCGATTGTGGGTGCAGGGCAGGTAGCAGGTACTGGCAGGACAAGGGCTGGCTGCGGCTCGGCTGTCGGCCACATGTTGGTCAGCCGGCGGTACTGGATACGTACTACTAGTCCTAGTACTGGTGTCTTTGGTAATAGTAATAACAGATGATGTGATTTGTGTGTTTGGCATTCCAGAATCTTTGTCAATGTTGATAAAAACTGTACAGTGCTCCATCTCTCTCTTTCGTATGAAATCTGAAACATTTTTTTGCGGTCTTTTTCTTCTGTATTTTGGACGCTTGTATCTTTGTAATAGGTAGATAGGTTATGAACAGTTTTGGCGGGATTTTGAGTTGCTATTTTTCTAATTTTTCACAAAGGATTAATCACTTATTACTTGCATTTAAGTGTTAGTTTTTTTAAAGCATATTTGGTTAGGACACAAACATTTTTACACTGATTGTAGAAGTTTTAGTACAATTTCATGTAGAATGTGATTATTAGGGTAAAATACACTGAGACTGAGCACTGCGCACTGTTTTAGTCGTTTTTAAGTATAATTGCTTAAGTTTCACAATAAAACTTTTAATTATTCCACTGTTTTCATCGTTTTGAAAATAACATTACTTGTAACTGATGTTTTTCTATTTTTTTGTCTGTTAAAATGAGTTTAATGTGCGGAGCTCGCTAAACACGACCTATCGGTCTGCCTGTCCGAGGCTTTATCACCTATATTATCATTATCAGTTATTTCTTCTATCAATAAAAGTATCGATACTTGTATCAAAACAAGTATCAGATACAAGCATCAGTGACTGTGGCGCCATTTTCTCTTAAGCGCCATTTTCTCTTAAAAATCAGCGTGACGCGGTTTCTCGACCAACATCCCACCCCAAAGTGTCTAACGGGCGCAAAGAAGTATAACTTCAAAAGTTGCGTCTGCCATCTTGGATCTGAAAATAAAACGCTAGATTCGAAATCAGGGCCCCTGAAAACCCTTTAAACGATATGCGACATCATTTTTTGAAAAAAAGGTACGTCAGCCATCTTGGATCTGAAAATAAACACTAAATTCGAAATAAGAGCCCCCGAGAACCATTAAAACGATACCCCACATCAATTTATGAAAGAAAGTGGCGTCCACCATCTTGGATTAAAAAATAATCGCTAGATTCGAAATCAGAGCCCCAAAATACCCTTTGAATGATACCCCACATCATTTTATGAAAAAAAGTTGCGTACGCCATCTTGGATCCGAAAATAAACGCTTTATTCGAAATCAGGGCCCCCGAAAACCATTTAAACGATACGTAACATCATTTTATGAAAAAAAGTTGCGTCCGCCATCTTGTATTTAAAAATAAACGCTAGATTCGAAATCAGGGTCCCTGAAAACCATTTTAAACGATACCCCACATCATTTTATGAAAAAAAGTTTCATCCGCCATCTTGGATCCAAAAATAAACGCTATATTCGAAATCAGAGCCCATAAAAACCCTTTAAACGATACGCGACATCATATTTTGAAAAAAAGTTGCGTCCGCCATCTTGGAATAAAAAATAAACGCTAGATTCGAAATCAGGGCCCCTGAAAACCCTTTAGACGATATGCGACATCATTTTTTGAAAAAAAGTGGTGTCCGCCATCTTGGAATAAAAAATAAACGCTAGATTCTAAATCAGGACCCCTGAAAACCCTTTAGACGATATGCGACATCATTTTTTTGAAAAAAAGTGATGTCCGCCATCTTGGAATAAAAAAATAAACGCAAGATTCGTAATCAGGGCCCTTAAAAACCCTTTAAACGATACCCCACATTATTTAATGAAAAAAAGGTGCGCCCGCCATTTCGGAATTTAAAAAAATGCATATGCTCTACATGGGAAGAAATTATGTAATGGTGATGATAATTATTTTTAAAAAAAATAAGAAAAATAATTTGGCATTCTACAAATAGAATATATATATCTTTCGGGAATTGTGCGAGTCCATATGCTCCATATGTCCGTCTTGTATCACAATGGTAGCGCATTTTGCTACCGTGCATGAGGTCGCCGGTTCGATTCCCGTAGAGGGTCAAAATAAAATATTTATTCACAAACGTGTTATTTTCATATTAATATTTCATGTGGGATACCTTGGACTGGTACTGAAGCGTAAGACTGATCATCCTACCATCGAGTAATAAAATGATCAATGTATTTAGTAAACAAATAAAATAAAAGTATCAATACTTGTATCAAAACAAGTATCAGATACAAGCATCAGTGACTGTGGCGCCATTTTCTCTTAAGCGCCATTTTCTCTTAAAAATCAGCGTGACGCGGTTTCTCGACCAACATCCCACCCCAAAGTGTCTAACGGGCGCAAAGAAGTATAACTTCAAAAATATATATAAATACCTACCTATTTCGACAAAAAATTTAGTTAGAAACTTTTGTAAATAACTTTTCTCTACATATTTACCTAAACCTTAATTTGCGGTTTAAAATGACCATCAAACGGTCATAAAACCAACTTGACTTTAGTTTCCTCGATTCAGCACACAGAGTTTGAGGCTAGAGAATTTCCGGTCAATTACGTTCCGTTTCGCGCTATTTTTTGCTTACCATTTCCGGCGGCCATTTTAGAAACTCGCTCACTGAAAGTAACGGGGATAGTTGTTGTTTTTTTATCTCCCTGTGTGTAATGAGACGGATTTTTAATTCGAAACATCGCGACGTTTATTAAAAATATGGCACATAAACGGTTGTTGAATATTGAAAAATATTTTTTTAAAATAATACTGTGGCGGAACACGCGACCTCATGCACGGTAGCCAAACGCGCAACCACTATGCCACGAGGCGGACAAACGTTGATGTAGTTAATGTCAGTGTTTTCTTAGTATCAGCCCTGCAGTAAATGGCCTTTTAGTGATAAGAAGTACGACGTATGATACATACGGCACAATGCTTTTTACCAGGAGATATTATTTTATTTTATTTTTATTTTATTTTGTTACAGAACAATAACAGACAAAAGGATACTAAATATAATACGAAAAAATATATATATATATATACCTAGGTAGACCAATTGCCCTTTAAAATTGTTCAAATCGTGCTTAATCGAATGACCAAAACATAATGTTCATGAAAATGTGACATGCACACAATTGACACAATGCTTAAGTAAATATAACACACATATAAAAGCAAAAGTGATCACAAATATCTCAAGGACAACCTACTCTTGAACCTATCTATGGAGCTTCCGAAGATGTCCATACCTTTAGTGCTGTCCCCTGTGTATTACATTGTACTCTCTGCACATACGAGAGAGAGGATTGTAACCAATATCCTGTATTGGAGGAAAAGCGCTCAACTCTGAAAATGTCTGGATTACGCAGTCGTAAATTGGCACGCAGACCGATTTCGTTATTAGCGTTGTGTCAAGATGACTATTTATAATTTTATGCAAGCAAGTGAGATCGATTACTTTTCTCCTTTTTTCTAAACTGTCCAGTTTAAAGAAATGTAATCTATCTATATAGTTGTGTAATCTGCGACTCACTCCAGATCTATAGGCAAGAGTTCTTAAGAATTTGGCTTGTATCGATTTGATTTTATCTATGTCAACAGAATAAATAATAAATAATTATAACGCATCAATAATTTTTTTATTAAAAGCACCTAACCATGGCCCAAAATAGCAGACTTCTGAGTTTTGAGAATAGGTGTCTTAGAAGAATATTAGGTGTGCGGTGGTTTGACTTTGTAAGGAACACAGAGGTGAGGCAACCCAACCCTTGGTATCTACTGTCATCCGGCGAAGGCGTTTCGGCTGGCTAGGCCATATACTGCGTATGCCTCCCGAGAGCTTTCAATTGGTTTATTAATAACAGTTTATTATTCAATTCCTTTTTGTTTTTGTTTTCCACTTTATCACATTATTATCTTTTTTATTTTATTTTATTTTTATGTTTAACATAATCTTGTTTTTCTTCTTCTTTTTAGTTGTATGTATACCTACTATATCAAAAATTATGCGAATGAAATGGATATTATTATTATTATTATAAGATAATAATATTATCTATATTTATATTTTGGGTGGTCTAGTAACAACCCTTAAACAGAATATTGCAGGTAGCAGAGTAAACATCATATTAGGGCGTAGGACTTCTCCCCTCCTGAGATGTGTTATGTAATATGTATAGCTTGTACATACTTTATAGGTATATAATATCAAGTCCAGGTATATAGAAACCATTACCTCCAGGAAGTAGCTATATAATGGTGGTTTACTGCGCTATAGATCCAAAATGTCGGCCATTTTAAAGGAAGATTGTGTTAAAATTAAGATGCAACGAGAAAAATACATATATTTATATACACCGTGTCCCACGATGAGACCGCGAAATTCCAGAGGGTGATTATTCATGATATTCTGAGAAAAAAATCTTAATAAAGTTTTTCAAAAAACTCAATTCTAATTTCTTAAAAAAAAATATTTATTTATTTATTTATTGAAGTAATTCTACAAAGATAACAACATATACCCATATTATAATACAACATAATAAGACACATTTTACGTTCTGAAGAGGTTATTCGCAAAAGTTGGAAATTGATCATTGAATATGTCTATATTACTGCTACGCGAACATTTGTTATATTCCCGACACATGCGGGCTAAAGGTGTGTGATATGTAGAGTTATTTGCGAATGATGGCAGTTTAAATATTTCCCTGTGTCTAAGTGTTTTTGAACTAGCGTTTATTTTAATATTGCTGAGGAGGCTAGTGTCGACTTTGTGGTTCAATATTTTGTAAAGGAATTTTATGTCGGAACCGCACGGCGTTTCGTCAAGGAGTCGAATTTTAGAATTTTTAGAAGTCGGTCATAGTTTGGATGTGGTCTAGGGATACGGGATTTATATGCAAGGTATTTTATAAACTTTTTTTGGATCGATTCTATTGAGTTTTTGTGAGTTTGATATTGCGGACTCCATATGCAAGAGGCATACTCAAGATTGCTCCTAATCAAACTTCTATATAAACATATAAAGGTTTCCGGTTTTCTGAAGGGTTTAGTTACTCTTCTAAGAAATCCCAATAGCTTAAGTGACTTTTGAGTTATGCATTCAATATGTTGTTTGAAATTTAGTTTCGTATCAAAATGAACCCCGAGATCTTTAATAACTTCAACTCTGGTTAACGGTTCACTGCCAAGAGTGTAGTCAAAGGTTATGGGGTTGTTTTTGCGGGTAAAACTTATAGAATGACATTTTTTTACATTTAATTGCATAGAATTTTCGTGACACCATTCTGATAGTGTATGCAAGTCAGTCTGTAGTTCTTCACAGTCTTTTAGCTTCACAATATCATTAAATATTTTTAGGTCATCGGCGTACAAAAGAGACTTGCACCTCAGTTTACTAGATAAGTCGTTAATGAAAATAAGAAAAACAATAACGGACCCAAATGCGACCCCTGCGGAACTCCTGATGTTGGAGAGTAGGGCAATGACTCATAACCCTTGACTATAACCACTTGACATCTATTAGATATGTATGACTGAGTCCAGCGCAACAGATCGCCATGAATGCCAATATTTTCTAGTTTTTTGGTGAGAATATGATGGTCGACTTTATCAAATGCCTTGCTGAAGTCAGTGTAAATCGCGTCAACTTGACCTCTTGCACCTACAGTGCCGTTCAAGAAGTCAACATATTCTAGAAGATTTGTAGTAGTTGATTTTTTACTGACAAAACCGTGCTGTTGGGGGTCAAGTACATGTTTTAATTGATTATAGATATGTGGGTAAGTGACAGACTCGAAAATTTTGCTGAAGCAAGATAAGATGCATATTGGGCGATAATTGCAAACGTCTGATTTATCACCATTTTTATAAATTGGTGTAACATTTGCAATTTTCCAAAGTTCTGGAAAGAGTCCACTTTTTAATGATTTGGTGAAGATTATATTTAGAGGTTTTGTGAGACTTAGTCCACACATTTTGATAAAAAGTGGTGGTATCCCATCATGTCCGGGTCCTTTCTTAGTGTCAAGGTTTTTAATTATTCCAAGTATATCCGATTCTGTGAAGTGAATGGTGGATAGTGAGAAATTACAATTTATATTTTCACCTGGTAGATTATTACATGGTACATTGTTTGATTGCGAAAAAACTGTGCTGAAAAAGTCTGCGAACAATTTAGAGATCTCTTGACCATCAGTAGCATGTTCATTATTAAAATGCATTGCTCTTGGAATATCGTTAGATATTTTCTTTTGAGGACGTATACGACCAAAGTTTTTTGACATCACTGGTAATCGATTCTTCTATAGAATTGATATAAGTATTATAGCATTCCCGTATACGCTTTTTTGTTCTGCTTCTCAGTAGCGAAAAAGTTTCATAGTCCCTAGGGTTGCTGTACTTTTTAAACGTAATCGAAATTTGTTTTTTTCTTTGATTAGTTTGATTAGTGGGGTATCGAACCAAGTGGGGTAAGATTTAGAGTAAGGTCGTTTTTTTGGTGTATAAATATCAATAACTTCCCATAAACGATTATAGAAGAACTTCAGACTTTCACCCATATCAAGATCGGTTAGGCAAGACCAGTCTATCATTGATATAGCTGTAGAACAACTAACAAAGTCACATTTATAGAAGTTATGTTTTGGAAAATCATCTCGAGCGTTCCTGAGCATATGAGTCCGCTCTATCGTGAGAGTTATTTCAAGAGGTGGGTGGTATTTGTCTGCATGAGTTAGGGGATACATTGATTGATCTACAGTTATATTAGGAGAAGAAGAGAGAACAAGGTCAAGCAGTCTGCCATCACAATTATGTACATGATTGTATTGAATAAGACCTCCATAACAAATAAGTTCTGAAAGTTTTTCAGTTTTGTAATTGATTGGATTCTGCACGGAGCTAAGATGCGTATCTGTGAAAACACATTCCCAATGTAAGGTGTGTTAAAATCGCCTAACATTAAGGTATGTGTGTTGTGTTATATATATATATATATAAAGGGTTGCAGGTAGTACGAATACCTTATTCTCAGTAACTTTTCTGGAAGTCTCTTTCTTTGCCCTCTATCTTGGCCGGCAGACAGCCAGTCAGCGACTCCTATCCTGCCATGCGGAGCATAAAACGCAGTAAAAGCCAAAATGCTACAAGTTCATCTTGACCAAGAGGGCCCACGGTATTAGCATTAAAGGTAACATTGCCAGCATGAGCCCTGTAAGCATATTACTACTAACTACTATTACTACTTTCCCTTATCCGCACACAATGGTACATAGGGCACTGCATTCATCATTTCATTACATGAAGGTATGATGATTAATTAGTCTTACGATTCAGTACCAGTCCAAAATGAAATATTCAGATGAAAATCACATGTAAATAAATATTTCATTTTGACGTACGGGAATCGAACCGGCGACCTCATGCGCGGTAGCCGAATGCGCTACCACTATGCTACGAGGCGGACAAACAAATATTCTACACCAAAAACAACCAAAATAATAAATAATGTACTTTTGACGTGTAATTATTTTTGAATGCATGAAGTGACATGAAATAGAAATAGCTGAAAAACTCTAGCAAAATTATATCAATGCACATACGACATACCTACATAAATCGTTTCCTTTTTTCTATAAGGACTTACTTTCCAAGAAAGTATAATGAAAATATTCTATTCCAGTATTGATGACGCTGTGAATATTATGTATGTATGTAGCCCCCTTTAGGAAAATGGGGTGACTAATTAGTATGATCTAGGTAGGTACTGTTGGTAATGGAATCGAACTAACTACTGTGTAATTACAGCTTGTTAATTTTGAAACACATCAGCCTTATTATTCCCAAATACAGAAATTGACTACCAGCTCCCACCACATCTTCAAAACAATTGTTTTTGAAAACACTCCCGAACATTATAATATTAATAATTGGATATGTGTAGATTGTGTAGATATATATAACGTAATGTTATCTTGTAATAATTGTTATTAAAATGTAGAACGACCTTTTAACTACTGTGTTGTGATATGGATGAGATTCCTCGCATCTCACAAAAGCTCAGAATGCTCGTATTTTGAGTTTTAAAAATAAGTGTCTGAGAAGGATACTAGACAAACTATGGTTTGACTTCAGAATTTGGGGACGGACGCAGCATTTATTATTAATTTTTTAAATTTATTTACACCCCCATTCCGACTTATTTTACTATAGGTTAATGCGGTGGCTCAGTATCGCGCTATTGAGTGCTTTTTGTTCCCACCAAAAACATTTTTTGACGTGATAACGTCTAATAGATGAACGCCGGCTGCACACACGGAAAAGCATGACTCATTGTCACGTTCCGCCTGAGCCGAGTGTGCAAGCGAGAGCGCGGAACAATCGATAGAGAGGCACGATCGGCCTAAGCATTCGGTTTGTGACGCATCTATCTCTCTTCCACTCCATCGGCCGATGCGTCCGAGTAGAAGGGAGACAGCAGCAGCACACAAGAAGAAAAAACAAAAAAAATGATAATTTATGGAAAAAATAGTAATTTTCAATGACTCCTGCTTTGTATTATACAGAATAATGATTATTCAGTAATAATAATTCAATAATAATAATAATTCATAAAAGTATGCTGTTTTTCATCAATGTTTTCTTATGACGTTATCACGTAAAATTATCGTCCGTAAACCGACTTTATAGACAACCAAAAGTTTTTTTATGCAAAATATTCGCTAAAACATCTGACAATTTTTTTTCCATACTAAATTTTCGCATTCCGACAAGAACTTTAATTGGTGGAAAAAAAAATGGCGGACCACAGTTCTTTGTGGTAAATCGAAAAAAGTCAAAATTTCTCGTTCAATGACATCTTAAAACCGCATCCAGCTGGAAAAATAAGGAAATTTTAACGTTTTCAACTTTGTTTAATGAATTGTATGAAAATGGGTAACTTCAAAATCAGGTAAGTACTTTTTGTTAAAAGTAGGCTTTGTAAAATTCGTAATGACAACATGTCCTACTTTTGTGGCACTTGAAAAACGAATGATTTGATTGGTTGGAATATACCAGCTTCTCGAGAAAGCTGGCACTCGTACCATATTCTAATGCCCTATCTCAATATCTTTAAAGATCCTTGTGTGTGATTACTGTCAATAATCTGTATCACATTCGAATAATTTCAAATATCGCTGGTTCTGTAATACCTTTATTACCTGGCAACACCGAGCGCCGGTGTTGCCTCATTGATAAGTGATAAAACGGGGCAAAATGTCGCACTAGATTTGCGGGGGTAAAATATGCACATTCCGGCCCAGATTCTCTCGCCTGGCAAGGCAGATAAGCGGCTGAGAGGTTTCACCCCCCGCCCCCGTCCTAACTAACATCACCTTCCCCAAGTAATACCTGATTTACCGCTCTGGCTGTGCAAATGGCCGGAGCCGAGATAAATGAAAATCAGTAGTACGTAGGTATGTATTTAAATCCCTTTCTACTAAGGGTCTCTTATTTCTTATAAGCACGTTTTGTTCTGTGTTGTAAAGAATACGCGAAAAAGCCCAAAAAAATAAGAACTAAATATTATTCCACGTAGGACTTTATTTTAATATTTTTTTTTTTTTATTTATTTAATGAAAACATCTTTAAAAAATCACAGTAAGTCATCGGTTTTGTATTAACAAACATTTTCAACATATGGAAAAACCTTAAATTTATGAAAGCAAGTAATAAAACAAGCAACATAGAAAGAAAAAAAAAATAAGGTCAAAAATTTTCTCTTTTCCCATTAATTATGATAAAGTTGGACTTGGTAATACTTAAATAAAACAATATATTTTCCTTTTTTTAAATTAATTTTTTCCATTTATAAATAAATTTAGAAATTTTCCGTTTACGAAAGGTAGACTCGAAAAAATTTTCATAAATCTCAAATTTATTTATCAATTAACCCTTCAATTTTTCAAATTTGACGATGTTTATCTTCGACAAACTAATACTATGTTTATTATAATATATTTTTTAATTGCGTACATTTCACTTCTTGTACAAACTGTACATACCTACATTAACGGGTTTATTGCAATGATAGTGTAACATAACATGTCTCTGGTTTATTGCTAAAAAGCTTTTGTTTTCAACCAACCAACAAACATATTTTTTTTCAAACCTATTTAAAAAAAGAAAACAAATAGTTTTCAGCTGGACTCTTGCTTATCATAGATTTCCAGCGCAAGAAAAATCCGTGAAAATTCGGTACACCTAGCGCCATCTAGCTCATGCTTGGGGATTGACGGGGTGGGTGGTGGCGAAGGGGGAGGTTCGGGGTATCGATCGCTCGGGGTAGCTTGCTTTTCTCGTTTTGACGTTTGTAAGTTTGTGTCTCCGTTGGTTGATATAATTTGCCGCTTCTGTCATGTGAGTCCGGTGCCCAGTGGCCAGTGCCCAGTGCACATTCCGCGCTCCGGGGAGGCGGAATGCTGTACTCCAGCCAGAACCAGCTCGTGCTGGCCATCATCCTCGCCTCCTTCGTGATCTACGTGGTGCACGTATTCGTGTTCCCGCTGTACGAGGCGGCGCCGCGCCCCACGGCCGACCGGCGCGCGCTGCTGGCGCTGGAGAAGACGCTGTGCCAGTCCAACCTGCGGCCCGTGCGCGTGCCCGCCGCGTGGCGCGCGCACTGCCCGCGGGACGGCATCGTCAGCGTGGCGCAGGGCGGCCGCCTGGGCAACCAGATCTGGGAGTACGCCTCCGTGTGGGCGCTGGCGCGGCGCACGGGCCTGGAGGCCTACGTGCCGCGCTGCATCTCGCACAGCCTGGGCGAGACGTTCGAGCACCTCAGCGTGCCGCCGCTGGCCTACGTGGGCCACTGCCCCGCCCGCCGCGCCGCCCGCTGCACGCGCCGGACGCCTGGAACCACACGGGCCAGAGCATCCTGCTGCCGCGCTACACGGCGCTGCCCGAGCTCGTGCTCACGTGGGCGGCCGACATCCGGCGCGAGCTCACCTTCCGGCCCTCGCTGCGGGAGCACGCGCGGCGCCGCCTGCTGGCCGCGGCGGGCGGCGAGCGCGCGGTGTACGTGGGCGTGCACGTGCGGCGCACGGACTACGGCGAGTACCTGCGGCGCACGCGCACGGCGGCGCTGGCGGACCCCTCCTACTTCCTGCGCGCCATGGACTACTTCTCGGCCGCGTACCGTGACGCGCTGTTCATCGTGCTGAGCGACGACCCGGCGTGGTGCACGCAGCACCTGGCGCACGGGCGGGCGCGCGTGCACGTGCTGAGCGCGGCGGGCGTGTCGGCGGCCGAGGATCTGGCGCTGATGGCGGCGTGTAACCACTCCATCATCGACTACGGCACGTTCGGCGTGTGTGGGGGCGATCCTGGCGGGTGGGGAGACCCTCCTGTACAACATCTCGCGCCACGCCTCCCTCCGCGTGGGACAACTGCTCCCCCGGTGGCGCGTCATGGACTAACAACTCACTTATACTAAATGGCCAAAATAATACAATCATGAAGACTAATTCGGATATTTATATGAGAATGTTCATTTTACCTATGGATGAAAATACTGCCGTGCAGAGCCCAAACTGCATTAAAAGTAAAACACTATTTTTCAACTTGACTAAGAGGTCCCGTGGAATTGGCAATACAGGGAACATTGCCATTATATATTTGCCCTTACTGCGGTATAGGTTCTGCACGAGAGTAAAGAATTATGTATTGCCAAAACTATTTACTTTACTACCTATACTATATTTACACAAACATCCAATCCGGAGAATCAACACACTAACGCACCAATACCAAAACATAATTGTATCCACATAGTATTTAGTTTCATATAAATAACTTTTATGGGACTTGTTTCAAACAAATATGTCGATACCACATTGATATTATAATGTTGAGACATATCGTCATAATAGAATTGAATCGTATTGTCATAGGTAGTAGTAGGTTTGAACTAAGTCACTGATTCTGTCACCAAGTCATTCAGTCACTGAGTCATTCTGCTATGACGATATGTAATTGTATAGAATTTTCAGTACTCAAGTGCACTGTGACATACCTTACAGGAAACTAGGAATAGAATCTGTTCTCTTATTCACTATTCTGTGTAAAGATGGGCCCAATATTCATTTTGTACCCAAAGACAAGTAGTTATAATACATCTTTATTTTTCTTTCTATTCTACATTTGTATTGTGATGTCTTATTCTTTGTGCCAAATTTAAAATCTACAAAATTGTAATATTATCTACTTAAAGGAACTTTATGAAATCTATTTTTTCTACTTCACGTATTGTGTCTTGTATCTAAATGTGATGAAAAGAATATTTATTTTTACTAAAGTTAGACTTTGGTTTGTTACTTCGTTGATGGAATCTATGTTTATCGCTGTAGTATAAATATCTAGGGTAAATTCACTCATTTTTATAATATAATATAAGTGTCATCTCTATTTTAAATACCCACATCAAATTCGTATAGTAACCTTACAATGTTTTTGTGGCAAATAGGTTCTAAGGATTTCAGAATATCACTTTTATCTATATTTTCAGTCCTATCCATCAAGACCTTTTTGAAATTAGATTTTAAATCTTGGGTTGCTATCGGCAAAACAACCCATTATTTCATCACTGTAAATATGTTGTATAATAAGGTCCTAGTAAACCCATATCTACTCTTTTTACAATGAATGTGTCGCTATGTTTCGCCATCAACTAGATGTAGAGTAATAACTCGCATTCTCAAAGAAACCATAATTATTACCTGTTGCACTTACATACACAAAAGCAAAACTAAATTCTTTACAAGTGTACAAACAGTTATGTTACACTACCTAAACCCAAGTATACGAGGTTTGTCTGGAAAATACGTATAAAAGTTGAATAATAACTTTATTTTACAATTATTCAGGTATTACAATATGGTCTTCTTCAAAGTACTGAGCCTGAGACGAGATACACTTCTGCCAACGCCGTTTCCACTGTTGATAACATTGCTGAAAGTCTTCAGTTGTGATAGTGTTCAGTTGCCGTGTCGTTTCTGCCTTGATGGCTTCCACATCTCCCAAGTGCCACCCCCGAAGCAGCATTTTGCATTCACTTCTTCTTGGCCTTCCCGGAACCTGTTCACGGTTGGTTCCTTCAGAGAATTGTCTCCGTAAACTTGTTTCAAACACTCAAAAATCTCACGGCCTGCGCTGTTCCTCAATCAGAGAGAGCTCCATGCCGACGGCAGGTGAAAAAGGGTAACTTTCAACAAGCAGCCGCACACTCCTACTTACACGCAGAGTGCTCTGACTCGAACTGAGCGTTGATGGGATTGGTTACAGCAGTAGTGCCACTGCCAGGTGACTACACAACTGTCAAATCAAGTTATTATTCAACTTTTATCCGTATTTTCCGGACAAACCTCGTATATTAACCTGAATAACTCATTATGTATTGTTACACTACCTAAACCCAAGTATATATTAACCTGAATCTCATTATGTTTAGTTACACTACCTAAACCCCAAGTATATATTAACCTAAATAACTAATTACGTTTTTTTATCAATGTTGTACTTTTTTAATGTTTATATATTTTTTAAATCATTATACATCGTTACCTTTCATAACGCTATTGTGCCAAGGTGTTATTTGTGCTTTAAATGTTTTTAAATAATGTTTCACGTCTATTTTATACATTATAAAATATATAAACTTTAATATTCTCATATATAATTATGGAACAATGTAACTTTTATCCCTGAAATGTGTATCATAGTTCATAAAATGTGAAATTGTAAAAAAATGCTTGGGAAAATAACAAAATATCCAATTATTTATCAAACATTGCTGTTGAATTATTCTAAATATTATTTCATTTACTTTGGTTAATATCTTAATTATAATATTATTCCACAAATGACCCATTTAAAATAAAAGTTTGCTTTATATTTTTACAAATTGTTATTTTGCCTTGCTGTAAAATGTGTATATTCAGTTGTATAAAAATATGCTGTAAAATCATTCATAATCGTTTTAAAATAAAATAAAATTTAACAACTTGAAACGAATAACAATCATGCATTAATTAAAAAGTGTAATGAATTTTCAGTAAATCTGTATTATAAATATTATTATAATATAGCCAAATACACTCATCGTCTAGAAATAAAATAAAATAAGAATTTAACATATTTGAACGACTAACATTCATGCAAATTGAAAAGTGTAATGAATTTGAATTATAATCTTGTTTTAATGATAAAGTTTTTTTTAAATAATTTACAGGGTTTTTCAAGTTAGAGGTCGTCATTTTAATAAACTACATATTTGAAACACTCATTTTGCAGTTTACAGCAATTTGAATATTTCATAAATGTTTATAAAATCAGATTAAGAAGAAAGAATTTTTTTTTTATACATAATTTAAGAAACATTCTTGTTTCAAGGGTTTTTAGTGATGTACTTGCTTATAAACTACACAATTTTAGGTTAATTTAAAATTTTACTGATGAAATAACCTGAATCATTTATGCATTCTTATAAAAATTGCAACACAATGCATTAATTTAGGAGTTTATGGCAGGGGTGGGCTGCCAATTTTTTTAACAAGGGGCTCGCGGGGGGAGGTTGTTGTGAGGGGGGTCATTTTGTGGTAATGGGTAGGAAGGGGGAGGGGGAGGGGGGATGTGTATCATTTTGTTCTAACTATCCAAAACACTAATACATAATTCATAATTCATAATACATTTGAACCATCCACTGAAATTGCATTTATGTACTGATTTGATCTGAGAATATTAATTTCTCTTAATTTAACAAGGGGCTCGCCGGCCCAAGTCAAATTTAACAAGGGGCTCGCGCGAGCCCCTCCGAGCCCCCTGCAGCCCACCCCTGATTTTATGCGATAAAATGAGTAAGTTTTAAATTTAAAAATTATAATTTCAGTTGTTTAAATTTGAGAGAAATATTTAAAATGATGGCTCTAAAAGGAGAACCCTGGAACTATAACTACAGAGCTTGGAATGGCTATCGTAATAATGGATACTGTGACTTGTTTTGCGAACGCGACCAAGTTCCAGTGGTCTTGGTACATTTCGACCCCTTAGGATCAAAAGAACGTTATATTAAGACATCAAAAAGGGTAAAAAGTATAAAGTTTGTATTTGATGAATATAATATAGTTGGACCATATTTGATGTGAACCCTACAGTCAATGATATTAATTTTCATAGATAAGCTATTTTCTTCTGTCCCATTTGTCATGTCCAGATTTATATAGACAAGCTATTTCTCAATTGTTACAGGGAAACAGAATTATCAAAATGTAGATAGTGGAAGATAGATATAGTTGTCTTTGTTTCACTGTAAAATACAAATGGAACGTAAAATTTTGACAGTCCTCTTTGAAATAGCTTGTCTAGGTTAACTTAATATAACTTAATATGTCTCTGCCTACAATATATTTTTTATCGTACGTAATTCATGGGAAAAATTCGAGTTGCGCTTGACCCTAAGGGGCCGATTTATTTCTAATATTTGGGCCTATGGAGTCGGGGATTCCGACAGAAAGTTGACTGAGATAATATTTAAAATGCTTCGTGAACCAAGTGGAGATAGTAGATAAGATATTGCACTGTCTGTACGCTTTACTTTTTATCATAAGTCTGTGATGGTCGTAGTTCATGTAAATGTATTATTTAACCCTTGAAGGCTGATCATAATTACTATTAACAACATTTTGAATGTGTACAAATCGACGCCTTCTACGTATAATATCGTAACTCACAAATCGTCGATTTTGAGTTTTTGGTGGATTTCATCTGTATTTAACTATATCTTTAATTCAACCAAAACAAAAAAATTATTTTGCCAATAATAAGGGCTTTTTTAGGGCGTATTTTGTCGTATCTACAACCAATGCATACGAACGAAAATATTTTCAAATGCTCCTCCTGTAAAATCGCATTTTGTGGGTTACGATATTATACGTAGGAGGCGTCGAAATACTTGTAGACAAATTACTGGATCACACCCATGCTGGGCTAATATCAAATATTAATGATATGCCAACAGACAGAGAAACTCTGGAAACGAATGTGGATTGTTTAGGCGTTTACAGGGCTTATGACGTGCCATTGGCTGGGTTAAGTGGCCACTTGATGTATTACAACATTTTGAATGTGTACAAATACTTGTAGACAAATTACTGGATTATACCCATGAATCCAGTAATTTGTTTACATTCAAAATGTTGTTAAAAAGATTTACTGGTTAAAATATAAAGCAAATAAAAATTGGAGAGACATCTTCAGGCGTCTTCTAGTAAGTAATTAAGTACGGATGAGCCTTACCTACACTAATAAAGATTGCCAAAAATGCTTAACAATCTTCTCAACAGATGTCACCAGTGAGAAATTCACTTGTAATGTGATATCACGAATGCGAGTTCAATATATACAAGTTCCAAAAATTTGTTATATATGGTTATCAGATGATGGGCGGAATGGGGAATTTTGTAGTACGTCAAGTGGCCACTTAACCCAGCCAATGACAGGTCATAAGCCCTGTAAACGCATAGATAATCCACATTCGTTTCCAGAGTTTATCTATCTCTGTTGGGATATCAATAATATATTTATTATTATATAAATAGTTGTATAAAAAAACATACTTAAACAACTAGTAATCCTAATACTTTCCCTTAAACGTTGGCCTTCAAGGGTTAAAAATCGTCTGAGCATTCCACTTGTAAAATTCTGAATAGCGTTTAATTTTAAATTCTAGAAAAGTCTGAAATTTCCCAACGCCAAATTTAAAAACTGTTCGGAAATGGAGCGATCCAGTTTATCTTATGAGAAACATGACTCCACCTTTGTTGGTCTAGCGTTTCTCTATACTTTTACCACTAATATATAACATACTGTGACCTGAAAAATATTTTGGAGACTATTTTTACTATATTTGAAATTATATCCTTGTTGCCATTACACTTTGGAAGATGTTTATTCCTTAAGACCCGGTTATTTGATCAGAGTATAAGTTGAAAGCCTATAATAATACATTTTCAGCCTATATATAGTCTTCTTCTTTTGTTAATGGCTTTATCACCCCACTGTGGAGTGTTGTAGCCATGCCTATAATCAAAATTTATACTCATTCTCATTGGTTAAAAGAATAACCTGCAAATCGGACAGTATGATGTCATGTTAGCAAAAATTACAAAGATGGCCGCTTCCCAACAGCTGTTTACTAGAGATTTTATTTTGACAGATAGCTGAAAGCATAGAATATTCTGACAAGAGACTTTTAAAGTCGTAAAAAAATGGAGTAGGTAGTTAAAATAATTCCAAAGAAAAAGTTGTCAATTTTTTGGATGCAATTTTTTTTTAATCTAATCGACCCCTCTATTATTCACCTAAGGGCGTTTGTCCCTCTTCCTCTTGCACTTTTCTCCGTATGAGGGAGAGAGTCCGAAGTTTTGACAGGAGTCATACTAGCCCACGGCAGGGAAAAACTCCCCCCTACGATTGTCGTTTTCATCATCGATTACGACGCATGCATGATGTGCACGCTGTGCTAAAAGCTCGGGAAACTGTTACCTACGAAAATTTGGCCTCTTTCTAAGCGTTTTTATGCTTTTTTTTCTAAAAGCACGACTCGTCCATAAATAAATAACTTATATACTTCTGATCAAATAACTGGAACTGTTTTAAAATCGTAGGCGATTATTTATAGAAACTATTTCAGTTGTCACATCAAAGTACCTTCAAATGTAGTTTTCAATATAAATGTATGTATTGTAATACTATATTTTTATATTCTTATAGTATACATGAAACGGAGAGAGAAACAACCCGCCCTAACTGATATCGATTTTTTTTTGGATTGCCAAATAGTACTAATGAAAATCTGCCAAAAGACAATTTTTTATTCCGTGTGACGCCATTTTTGTCACTTTTTAAACATTTCGATGGGTTTTAGTTATTTTTATGATTGTTATCTGCCAACTATAATTTTAGATCATTTTAAGTGTTTGATTTATACAAAATATTGAATAGTTTAGGGCTGATTTGTATTCTCACCTATTCATATATATATTTTATACTTCATTCGTTAATTATCGCTTCTAATAAAATTTTATACATATTGAAAAATAATTTTGCATTATTTATTTATATTACAGACTGTTGACGTGTTAAGAATAAAGTTAACACATGGTCCATTTTCCTCTTTTTAAAAAACACCACAACACAAAAATTTACCAAATCAACTAACTCGATAATCATAAAGCCTCTTTATCCATACGGAACATAAAGTTTTGACAGTTTTCAGTGATTTTTCTCAAGCCTGGGTGTTTGTGACGTCCCCTCTGTAATTGGGCCTCCTGGCCTGTTGAGGTGGTTAAAAAAAATTATAAATATCTTGTCTAGTGTTTAACTTAACAGGTATATGTTTAATCTCTTGTAAATAATATGAATCTGTCTATAGTGGTTGTAATTCCTCCGGCATGGCATGTAATCGGATTTGTTTCTCCACCATCAGATCCACAAGCTCCGCAAACTCTGATGGTAGCTGGATGCAGCCTAATCTGTACAGACCCTGGAAGTAAAAACAATAATGTTACCTGTGCTTGTTACAATGTGTCAACTGAGTATGACGGAATATACTTGTGTTTTATGTCACTATAGGTACGACGACCTAATATTTTCATCATTTGGCTTTTCTCTAAAACAAGATTTTTATCAAATGTTACTATGAATATGACGACATATTACGTCATAATATTTCTTAAACTAGATTTTTTCTCTCACAAAATATAGGTAATATTATGGATATAAAACCATATGGTACATGACAAGCATATTACGAGCTTTCGGGGATATTTTTCACGAGCTTTTACGTGGTAACTTTTATGAGGACTTAGTCTATTGTTAAAATCCATAGATAATAGGTTATGAAAATTTCTATACAGTAAAACTAGGTTTTCAGAAAGGTTGGGTTTAATAAAGTAAATTTTAATTCAAATATAGCTATTTAAAAGCAATATCCTTTATAATAGGTTATGCCAAATTTATACAGTAGGTTAATGATAGGTTGGGTTTAAAAAATTTTTTAAAATGAAATAGCTTTTTAAAAGCGAAATTTATACAGTAGGTTAAGCTTTTTAAATCCAGACTAATCAATAGGATTTGCCCATTTCTATGCTGTACTTCTATAATCCAGAGAGTAAACGAGCTTTCTAACTAATTTTGTGGAATTTTGACAGCTCTACCACGAGCTAAAGTGAAGTATCCCCGAGCTTTCTAAAACTAGATTTTTCATCACACATCACTATGGATATGACAGAATATTCTGCCACGAGCTTTCTAAAACTAGATTTTTCATCACACATTACTATGGATGTGACAGAATATTCTGCCACGAGCTTTCTAAAACTAGATTTTTCATCACACGATTTTTGACAGCATATTCTGCCACAGCTTTCTAAAACTAGATTTTTCATGTGACAGAATATTCTGCCACGAGCTTTCTAAAACTAGATTTTTCATCACACATCACTATGAATGTGACAGCATATTCTGCCACGAGCTTTCTAAAACTAGATTTTTCATCACAAGTCACTATGATTATGACAGCATATTCTGCCACGAGCTTTCTCAAACTAGATTTTTCATCACACGTCACTATGGATATGACAGCATATTCTCCTACCTTATCCCATGGGCACTCGTCCAGGGCTCGGTACAGCACCCTCTTGGCGAAGTCGAGAGAGTGGCTCGCCGCAAAATGGAGGTACATCTTCCATAGGAGGGCACAGCGCTGGAGCGCAGGGCGCAGGCTCAGGGTCTGCAGGAGCCCCTGGAGACGGTGAGCGTGTCCCGGCTGCCACAGGTCCTCGTACAGAGTTTACTGTGCAGTTTCTTGTTCAGAAAACTACACAGTTTCTTGTACTGTTTTCTGACCAATAAAAACTGCGCGGTGTGAATTTTACCTTTACACGGCACAGTTTACTGTCTGTAGGCATGCGCAGAACGCGACAGTCGGACCATAGAATACACAGTCGGACTGCCATAAATGTTGCCATACTAATAATCTCTATCGTCGCCTATCTTATCGATTTTTGCAGATCTATCGATTTTGTGGAGATTTAACGAATCTACTGAAAATGTTCAACCGATTTACCGATTTTGGAGTCATTTTAATTTTAAAGCATTTATTTTATGCAATTATAAGCGCAGATAAATTCAACATATATTATTATGAATAACTTTAGGAACTTCTACCGATTTTACAATTTGGCAACATTACTCATCTGTCAAATAGTCGTTATTTGATATTTTGAATTTCGATCTAGGATTTCAGTTCATATTATTTATTACATTATATTCATATTCGCCATCATAAAAGTTTATCAAAGTTTATTTGTAATATTACCGATACTATTGAATATAATACGTATTTTACTGTCGTAATCGCCGCGGGTGATGCGCACGCCGAAACTGTGTGAAAAAATGTGTGGAATTAGCGCACATGTAGAATCTGACACTAGCACACAGTTTTTCTAGTGAAAAATCTGTACCTTCTTTCTGGTAAAGATGCAGGTAGCTATTCATGACGTACGAGATAGCCAGTGGGTGTGACGGAGTGTCCGTATCTGTCAGCTTGGCCATCAGCGTGCGTCGTGCGGCGGGCCCCCCGCGGCTCAGCAAAGCCGCCGCCCGCCACGTGCAGTGGGCGCCGTTGGGGAACTCTTCCACGCTCTGCTCCAGCAAGGTGCGCGGGGAGAGCGGGCAGGCGCGAAGCGAGGACGCAGCCACGCTAGCAAACCATTCTAGAAGGTTCTCGCGCAGCCATAGTTGTCTGGAAATAAGAGATTGCGTGAGGTACAGCAGAGTAAGATTTTCGGAGGTCCGTTGATCAGGTCAAATGATGTAAAGACATGAGCTTGGAGGAGGAAATATGGTAACTGATGTTCCTCACGTAGTCCTCACCCTCTGCAAGACCTAGGGTCTCAAGAACTTTCCATCACAATAGATCTTAACAGGTCGCAGTGATTGCTTTGGGACGCGCATTGGGAGCTTAAAGCCAAGACCGCCACCATAGATAAGACGTCCAGTAGCCAGTCATAGTTGTCAATGTGAAATCAATAGATAATACATAAGATGAACTAGCTGAGAGACGTCTCACACTTCGATCAGCTACATCTACAGCTATAAGCAGGGTTTTAGTACCGATCCGTAATCAGCGCACAAAATTTGGAGAGCACGCTTTTGCGGTAGCGGGCCCTGTGGCTTGAAATGCTCTCCCACCAGAAGTGCGCAGTTGTGAGAGTGTGAAGTGGTGTTTCGAAAGAAATTTAAGACCTATATGTTCTCAAAATCTTTTGATTAATTTTGATAATGGTATTTTCTACTCAGAAATTGAGTTTTCACTCACTTTAAATTTCCCGAGCCATTAAATTAAAATATTTAAAGCGCCCTTGAGGTATATTTATACGAAAACGGCGCTATATAAATTATCCATAATAATAATAATAATAGGCAGCGAGCTCCATTGGGAACATTCCCTTTTACGTATACCAGACTACCACTTCTATTCACGTAGCTGGCGGCCTTCAGCATTCTGCAGAACCAGTCCCTCGGCTGCGTGAGATACAGCAGCCAGCTGTGTCTACATGACTATTTATACTAGTTTCACCTCTTGGAGTCCAGCGCCTTGTTCTCCACCCTCTCCACGTAGGTGGCGGCGTTCAGCTTCCTGTAGAACCTGTCCAGGGAGTCCCCGGGCTGTGCGAGGTACAGCAGCCAGCCGTAGCAGCAGATCCAGTCCACCGTAGTGTCGGGGAGCATGTGCTCGCTGAGAAACATTTCCCGCTCGAAACCGCTCACGGCTAGCAGCAAATCGTCCGTGTGATCGCTGAACTGCAAAAAGAAACCATTTTGAGCTGCAATAAGACCACCAAGACGATGGACAGATGACATAATGGCAGCTTAAAGTCCAAAACAGATAACGGTAGTGATGACTGATGGCTGATGGGAGTAATTTTGGACTTCTTTATACAGCAGGTTGCTGGTGCATATCCAACTCGAAGAAACAATAATTTATGGCATGAACAGGTAGAAGAATCAATTATTGAAACTGTTAATTGATCCATTGTCTTAGGAGTACTTGTGGTTTGGCCGATGGGTTTGGTTTCTCGGGACGTTGCTGGTGATGATTTGTGCTAGTCATTCTTGGAACAAGTTGCCCCAGTAAATCTTTGGTTCCTACTCCTATATTCCTCCTATACCGTCGTCTATCCACAAAACCAATTATCTATGGCACTTCCCGGGTAGTCAAAAAATTGTAAAAATTCGCGACATGCTTCTTATAAACGCATTCATCAGTCGATCACGCATTTTTCGCATTAAATTAACATAAAAAATCAACCTTGAACTATTTAAAACACCGCATCCGTTGTGTACTTGTTCGTTAGTGAAAATCGTTGTGATCTGTTTTGTTTTTTTTAACGTTATTTTGGTAAGTGCCGCACAGAAGATCTCCCCCCTTTCCAGCCTCCACAAGACCAAGGTAAGGGCAATTTTCTATTGAATTGACGGGTTTAGGTCTCCTGGTATTGCCTGGGAACTGAGTCTTTCGTTCGGCCTTTTTCTCCGCCGCCTTATTCATCTCTTAAATTCTTTCTTGTGTCAAATAATAATCGCCAAAAAACTCGCTTCAGCTGCACCAACTTGATAATAAATTACAGATTAAAGACTCTCGAGTCAAAATAGTTGCCTAGTTGGCCAGTATAAATTTTCATAGTTTTTGGTAAATATGACAAAAATACTTCTAATGTAAAAAGCCACTTACCAATTTCAATGCATCCTCAATAGCTTGATCACTGCATACCGAGAGCAAATCTTTAGGAAGGGGCTGACATGTTGCGAGGGAGATGAGAACATGGATAGCTCTCACTATGTTCTGGACGTCACACCGCCCAGCTAGCAACATTTCCACATAAACCCTAGAGGAAAAATTCCTCATATTACTTGTATTATAAGGAAATCTCAAGGGCTAATAAAAATTTGTATAAAGCCACTTACCGACTTTTCTATGTCTACCGGTTTCGAGACGTAACCCGTCTTTTTGTCAGGACAAACATAACTAAACCAACATTCACCATAGCAGATTCACAAAAATACAAAATCAACATGCTGATTAGACACATGCTTCACTACGTCGCGACCTTTCGTGGTGACTTTTAGTGGTGGCGTCCTATATAGCATAATTGTTCATTTTGAAACTCTGTAAATTAATTTCGTCTGCGAATAAGGACACACAATGCCACACTCAACTGATGGTGATCGGAAGGTTTATTGATGTCTTTCAACAATCCGCCTTCCCTGTGGTGAGTTTTCTGTAGTTTTTTTGTCTCGTAAGAGTTACTTATCTACTGTTGGGCGATATTATCGATTATTGACCTTGTAACGACGTAAATTCATATAAAATCAACAATACAAGGTCGATAAACGCTTGTATCTCGTACCAACCTGTATCTACAAATCTACATGTCCATATATTATAGTTGCTCAACTAGAGATGTTCCATTAATAAATTAATAGTGTACAGAAGAAATATTCTACCTTCCACACACTTATAATGAAAGCCCCACCCTTTCCCTGGACTGTTTTAAAGACTATTGAGTCCAGCACAACTCTAAACCGTAATTTTAAGATTGTCAGTGTGATAAAAATGTTTTTGCCCACACTTGCAATAGTTCATTTAAACTAACTAACTAACTAACCATCACGCCATTTCCCCGAAGGGGTAGGCAGAGAGGATAGAACGCCACACCACTCTGTCCTGGCATACTTCTCTTGCTTCCTCCACATTCATACATCTTCTCATGCACGCACGTCGATTATTCCGACTTCTTACATGCCCACTTTCAAGCACTTGTTTTACTTGATCATCCCATGTCTTTCTCGGCCTTCCTCGACTTCTACATCCAGGCACAGTCGTATCATATATTTTTTTAGCCGTTTTTTCATCATCCATTCGCTCCATATGACCGAACCAACGTAAAAGACCTTTCTTAATTTTGTCGAGAATGCTTATCTTAATAGTTCATTTGATTAGGAAATAAAGCTTTACCTGGATAAATGCACCCTGGAAACACTCTTGTCGCAGGGAGTGGCCCTGAGGGCGGCCTCCAGAACGGAGAGCCCCCGCGCGGCCCCCAGCACCTGCCCCTCGAAGGCCGCCAGCTCCGCGTACAGCAGCGCGTCCTCGCGATGGGTCTTCAGCACCTCCTTCACCAGCTTGCGGACTGTGTTGAACGCCGCCTTCTGGTCATTTGTGTCCTTCCACCTAACAGAAAAAAATTATGGACATGCAATAAAATAAAACAAAAAAAACTGGTGCTATCTGTGTCAGTAGGTCAACAAGTTAGTAAAACTTTTCTGGCAACTCCCATTATGAACAAGCCCAAGATCTTTTCAAATACATAATTGTATTAAAAATAAAATTAACACTCATCAAGATATTCAACAGACTCAAATTTCTTAAACGGGAAGTCATTTCTCAAAACATTAGTATTTTAGGCTTTTTATTTAAAATGGGAGTTACATTAATTTTTTACCTTGCTTTTGATGTACAAGGTATATATTTAATCAAGTGGATTTTCTATCATTGACTGTTCATGGAATATTTATATATTGAGTTGGGATCAGGCAGGATACATCTGATGTGGACCAAAGGGAACTTTTTAACAACATTTTGAATGTGTAATATCAGATATTAGCCCAGCATGGGTATAATCCAGTAATTTGTCTACAAGTATTTGTACACATTCAAAATGTTGTTAAAAAGATTTACTGCTTAAAATATAAAGCAAACAAAAATTGGAGAGACATTTTCAGGCGTCTTCTAGTAAGTAATTAAGTTCGGATGAGCCTTACCTAAAATGCTTAACAATCGTCTCAACAGATGTCACCAGTGAGAAAAAGCAGGATAATTCATACTAATAGAAGTTCCGAAATTTGTCATGTATGGTCATCAGCTGATGGGTGGAATGGGGAATGTTGTAATACATCAAGTGGCCACTTAACCCAGCCAATGACAGGTCATAAGCCCTGTAAACGCCTAGACAATCCACATTCGTTTCCAGAGCTACTCTGTCTCTGTTGGGATATCAATAATATCTGAAAATGATTTTATCTCCGATAGGCGACCATTGACTATAGTATATAGTACCTCAGGGCAGCCAGGATACACCTCTGCAGGCGCATCCACCAGATGAGGATAGCCGTGGTCTCCGCTCCACTGAACCATTTGGCAGACTGCAGCATCAAATCATTCACCAATTTATAGTACGCTGAAATAAAGACAATTCTACATTTGAATACTTGTGTATAAAATAGGCACGGGCTAACTAGCTCCGGTAAAATATTGGATATGCGATATATCCTTCCAAGAAAAGATATATATCCGTTTACTATATCCATATCCGCTAAATTTATCCGGGAGTTAAGTAAGTTTGGAGACGTATGGAGTGAGAATCTGTCCTTGCTATTTATTCATTTATTTTATTTTAACATTTTTCAAAATAGGATATAAATCACTTTTTGACATCATTAATAAAAACAAAATATCACAAAATAAAATAACATGACAAAACTATACAAATATAAATGAACACGTCCAAGGGATATGATTGGATATGCGATACATCCTACCAAGAAAAGATATATATCCGTTTACTATATAAATCCATATCCGCTAAATATTATCCGGGAGTTAAGTAAGTTTGGAGACGTATGAAGTGAGAATCTGTCCTTGCTATTTATTCATTTATTTTATTTTAACATTTTGTCAAATATAAATCACTGGTTTGTAAATATTAATAAAACCTCTGTAAGGATCACAAATGTGACAGCTGTTTTTGTAACAATAATAAAAAAATCCAACAATAAACAGTGCATTTTTATTACATTTGAACTTATACAAAGTATAAATTAACACGTCCAAGGGTTTGGATCATCAAAATAGTCACCTATCTGGTAATAGGCCTTCAAGCATAGTTTTATTTTTAAACATTTTTTACATTTTTTGATACATAATGATTGAATGCTTTCTGGCATCCATTGTTATACAAGCGTGTACATTGCCCTCTAAATGATTAAATTACCTAAATCTATAAGTACGATAAGTACCTAACTCCGGCTTGTGAATGTATCTATGGACCTCATTTAAAAATGGCGGGCGTTTTGAATTTCTCGGTCACTGAGTAAAAAGCTCTATACTAAAAATGGGTGTAAGGTGCACAGAAAATTAATGTATACCACAGATTTGTGTTTATTGTACACAGAAAGTTATGACATTGATGGTAACACACTGTGTTTACTAATTAAAAACCACATAAAATCTGATAAAAAATGCTTTGATTTGCGACAACTGTGTTTCGGAACATTGGAGTGCCACATTTTATTAAACAGGTGGTATAAAGCCATCACTGTAAATTTGTAAAATGATGATACCAATATCGACCTCGTACCGATCTGTATCTACACTACACATTGATATTCTGTAACTGCCCAGCAGTAGTGAAATTGAGTATTTGTCAACAAAGATTTTTGCCCGCTATATTAATAAAAGAAACGTCCAACATGAATTAAACAGTGCATTTTTTTAAATATTCGAGTATAAAAAGTATCATATATAAAATATTGGTATCAATTACCGTCATATACGAGTCAAACAATTTCCTGAGATGTAGAACATTTGATGATCTGTGCTCTATTGGGCGTTTAAAGGAATATCGACCTGTTATATACAGGTCAGTCGAAGTCAATATCGACGTAAATCCTAAAGAAATTGATGATACAAGATGAATATCGACATCGTACCGATCTGTATCTACTTGTCGATATTCTTGTAACTGCCCAGCAAGAGTGAAATTGAGTAAGATTTAGGCAAATTTGAAAACTTTGGCAAAAGAAAGTGATGAACTTTCATACTATATACAATTAAGTTTCTTACATCCGTTGACATCGAAGTAATTGGGCTCCTCGCTGAAGTCCTTGATGACTGTGGCCAGCAGCTTGAGCTGCACCAGATCCGCAGGCCCCAAGCCGCTGATGATGGAGTACAGGAAGGGCAGGCCGGCCTCCACCGAGTCGTGCTCCCACTCGATGGGGGCCGAGTTGGGCGTCAGGACCGTCACCATTGTGTCACGCAGCGGGAGCAGAGGGACCTTGTATAACCTGGGAATATTACAGTCGTTAAATAAGTTAGCGAAGGAAGGATGGAGGTCCTGACAGCTTTTCTTTTTATTGTCGCGATTAAGACCACTTTGCCCAGATCAAAGGATTGAGTCGAAGAAATATTATTGATATCCCAACAGAGACAGAGAAACTCTGGAAACTAATGTGGATTACCTAGGCGTTTACAGGGCTTATGACCTATCATTGGCTGGGTTAAGTGGCTGCTAGATGTATTATAACATTCCCCATTCCGCCCATCATCTGATGACCATACCTGACAAATTTCGAAAGACCTATTAGTATAAATTATCACAGAACGTTTCACATTTGAAGACATATTTTCTCAATGATGACATCTGTTGAGAAAATTGTTAAGCATTTGGTTATCAACCTTTTTTGGTGTAGGTAAGATTCATCTGAATTTAATTACCTTCTAGAAGACGCCTAAAGATGTCTCTTCAATTTATTTGCTTATGTATTTAACCGGTAATTTTTAAAATAATAATAGATTATTTTGATAATAATGACTTTTTAGTTCCTCAGCTGTTGATTAATTTATTAGATAAATAAAATACTATTGGTCTTTCATTATAGTCTCATTTACAAACGCTGAACCATTTTTCGCTTGCCCTTTTGACCAATAATATTTTCTTCACCATTATCCAAAACGTTTTGACCAAATCTATGACTTGTGATTATTTTTATTGTTATAGGCAGACAGCTTTTGCTGGTGCGCCTATATTTATTTCTTTATTTTATTGTTTTGACATTTTTAAATGGTTACACAGTAGGTAGCTATTCATTTCCGCCAGAGATGGCATCCAGACACTGTTCCCTAAAATGCACTAGATTTGTGTTAAAAACATCAATATTGTTAGTATACTTGTTAGCCAGTGTGAGCATTCTTCGTGTCAGTGAGTTTGCACTGTAATTGGTTGATACCCACAGGTAATATGGTTGAGCTACAGTAAAATAGTGCATTACTACGGGTAACCCGACCAGGCACTCGTATACTAATTAAATTTGTTTGTTGACAACTGCTACTGCTTCTTGTCTGCCTTCTGCATCTAAACGGTTTTTGAACTGGTTGACCGTAGTGGAGTAGACAACTACGCTAGGCAATTTGTTCCAGTCTGAAACCACCCTACTGGGAAGGATAGTGATGAAGCAATGAAGAATGATGCATGAGTTTTTGAATGACATAACAGTATACACAGTAATATTTAATAAAGATTTCGATTTTAGCGTCCAACGTCGACACGGTAGAACTGCTACAAAATTGCATAGCTCGTACTCGGTACTAACCGTAATATATTCACGATGAGAGTGAACTGGTGAATCTTCTGAGTGACGGGCTTGATGAAGTCGGCCAGGTCGGTGGAGAAGACTATTCTCTGAGGGTCATCAGCCTCCGAGTCGGCGGGGAACCAGTGCTCTCGGCTCCTGAGGGCTTCCACTCGGGACCACACTGAGTGAAGGGGGAGTCCACTCGTGATTATCTAAATCAACGTTTATAAACATGATCACTCAACAAATTGTGGCAAAAACTTGAACATTTTAGAATGTTCCAGAAAGTTCTATGTACCATAATAAAACAACTGAACTTTCTAGTGACATAAAGACAAAGTGATTACTCACGAAATGGTGCTATTTTTACTGAGGACAATAAAAAATTTCGAATCTATTAAAACTATGAAAATTTTGTATATTGCTTTAGTAAGAAGTCAGCTTGAATATAACTCGGTCATTTGGTCTCCTTATTACAGGGTTTATCTTTAGTGAACTGTGTTAAATAAATGTACCAAAGTACTTTAGGAATATAAATGATTGATTAGATCGCACATCTCACCTTGGTTTCACTGCTGATCAAGGCGGCCTCGTCCACAGCGGGCAAGATGCCCCCCAGAGAGGCGGCCCCCAGCGCCCCGGAGGCTGCCAGGTTGATGTCCATGTTCATCTTCGCCAGCATCCACAGCTGCTCCCACATCCCCGCCTGCCGGAGGAACAGGCCCAAGCGGTATGTAACGTCTGGGAACAGTTACGCCTGATATTAGTCTATTCAATTTACAACAAATAAAGCCCCATTCATTTATTTATACATACATGCGCCATAATTGGAATTTACATTTAATATAACTAACCATACTTGCCCTCAAATGTGGATGTAATTACTTACCAACTTACTTGCCCTTGAATGTGGATGTAATTACTTACCGACTTACTTGCCCTCGAATGTGGATGTAATTATTACCGGCTTACTTGCCCTCAAATGTGGATGTAATTACTTACCAACTTACTTGCCCTTGAATGTGGATGTAATTACTTACCGACTTACTTGCCCTCGAATGTGGATGTAATTATTACCGGCTTACTTGCCCTCAAATGTGGATGTAATTACTTACCAACTTACTTGCCCTTGAATGTGGATGTAATTACTTACCGACTTACTTGCCCTCGAATGTGGATGTAATTATTACCGGCTTACTTGCCCTCAAATGTGGATGTAATTACTTACTAAACCAATTCCAAACGTCTATTTTACTTTTGACAGCTCGATTATGTATCGATTAGGGATGTCCTAATGCGTTACCGAATCGATTTCTCATAAAAATCGACTTTATTTATGAAGAAGTTTTAATCAATTTAACCAATGATATTAATGTATACACTAGATAAGCGATTTACTTCCGTTCCTGGTGGTCGGTTAAGCAAGTCAATTGTATGACTACCAATTTCTATGAAATCAGTATTCGACAAGCCGTCTCCCGTGTTACATATATTTTCACCTGTCAAAATGCCGGCTTGCGTTCTAACATACTGCAAAAACCACTCGAAAAAGAAGTATAAAGACAAATGCGTTACTTTTCATGTGTAAGTATTTATTTTTTAAGTATGTATATTAAAAAGCATAATAAGATTATTTTAAAATGTATATTTGTCGTCAGCATTTGCTTGGAAAGCGTTAAGTTGTAAAAACTCATGTACTGCTAAGCAAAATGCGCACTAGAATAAAAAGGAATAATTTTTATACAGGTGTACTGGAAGTTCAAAGGTGTACTCTTTGCTCTTTTTTGCTGATTCACATTTGCGTAGCTTACGGAAAAATAGGGTTGGCACATAGATTTTTTCAGAACATTCATATTTTAAAATAATTGGTAAAATATAAGATTTCGGAAAGAAAAATAAATATAATTTTAAAAAAATTGCAGT